>DWKC01001293.1:0-10341 GCA_018249195.1 Racta chiria
CCTCAAATACTAGTGTCTATATTGTTTTTTAAAATACATATAAATAGTACACTAAGATCAGTAACGTAATCGTGTCTTAAAATAAATTAATCAAAATCAAAACTTGCCCACGCGCATTCTTGGACCTAACATATATTTATATTTTTATTTACATACTACCTACGTCTATTGGTGTGAAATAGAAAACAAGAAAATTTTAATTCCTTAGCTTTCTACTGTTAGCTCCGTTATCCGGAATGCTGATGGTCTATTAATTATTTTAATTTATCGTTGGTTGCTTCTCGTTTAAAAAAAACTCAGTTTTCACGGTAATAGATGTTGTTTATTCGCATACTAGTTTTCTTTGCGCCAAAACATACGCTTTTAATTGGAATAACCATATCCCAAATAAGTCAATATATTTATCGTACGTAGGAGTGCGATGACTCAGTATGTACCTACTGTTGTGTACCTACCTAGTACTGTTGAACTTCCTATTGCCCTGGTTTCAATATAACCCCACAATTTGGGTAACTAACCGATGGTGAATATCACGCAACGACACGCATTATTTTCAGGTTCAAATGCATCCACGCCCTCGTAACGAACAGACCCTTTGTGTTCCTGGCCTCGTTGATCATGGACTAGTTTGACTGCTCAACAAAGCCGCACAAAGTTGTGTATCAACTAGTAACAACGACATGTGTTTAGAGAAACAAACTACGTATACACACGGGTGAGTGATGTGGTCTTTTATATCTTTTTTTTTATGAGATTGCGTGATGGTAAGTGGTCACCGTCCAGACGGGGGGTTGGGGTTAGGGTACAACACACGTTATATATACTTGCATATATTTTTTAACAAATAAATGTATGTCTACCGTTTATAAAACGGATTTACAATAGAAAAAACCACAAGAATATAAGTGACAGAAGAATTAATAATGTGGTATTCGTATAGTTCCTTACATTACGTTGTGATTTCAATAATTTGCGCGCGAAGACGGGTACGTCTGGTTACATAGACTACAGAGCCAAAAGCCACACAGACAATAAGCATGAGAATTTGTACCTAATATTGATTATATCAGATATTGATACCATCAGACTATCGGGCTGACATGAATTGATATTCTTACCACATTAAATTTTTTTACTGCCACCAATGCCAGTCATGCCAAACAACGTCTACAAAGTATGGATTAAGTTATTTTATTACTTTGAAAGTTTTATTTTCATATTGTGAAGTTAGTATTTTGTGATAGTAAAAATACTGTGATATTTTATTTAGAAAAATATTGGAAAAGAAACTTTGGTATTTCAAAATACCAATCAATGTGCTTGTATCAATATTTTGGCTGTTGTTTAGACCTTCTGCTCTGGTGCAGCCATCTGCCTGACTACCCAATGAAAAACTTACATTAACGTTACAAGTTCTGTTGGGAAAACCACAGGCAATCAATCAAATCATTAAATTATAAGTACATAGCGATAGCTTGTTTAAAATTATATTTCGTAGATGATTAATGTTAGTTATTTTTCCAACAAAAGATGGATTGATAAAATTACAGTACAGTGCTGTCAGTGTTATTGTTCTCCATTCTATAATCAACACTCATCAAGCGATCACACGCAAATGTCATAGTTTTGGTTGTTAGTGGAGAAGAGCAAGACAAGAGTCAAGCAAGACTTTCGTTACGTGCATGTGTTTTTCACACAAATCAGTCGAACATAATCTGTTATGAAAAATTATTAGTGAGCAAATTGTAACTGGCCTACTGAAATTACTAACAAAAAGTGCATAAGTGTTTTAAAAGCTGTATTGTGTCATTCGTGAAGTTCCAGTAAACGTCGATTGGCGAGCCGTGAATAACACCTATCATATAAATTCACCGGAAGGACAAATGTTTTAATAAGGTTGGTATAATGTTTTAGCAATCAAATAATTTTTTATGATAATCAGTTATTTAATTTTCTTATTACGAAACGACGGGCTTTTCCAGGCAATGTCGTTCGACGTCGTGTGATCGTGTCATTTTAGTCTGCATCATAGTTTGTGTAGGTGTGAGATATTACTTCACATTTTTATGGACCTTTCGCAGTGGTCCATGACTAATTAACAGTCTGTAAATCTATTTCATAAGTCTAGGTTGCTAATAATCATTATCTTTAACTGATGAGAAAACTATTTAAGTTGTATACATGCAATTAAAGAGTATTGAGAAAACAGCGAATTTATTATTTAAGCATTGCATGCTTAATTAAGTTCGTTTTAAGACCTTGGATAAATTATTGATGCAGATTATTGCAATCTGTTTACCCAACAGGTTATTGTAAAGGTATTTGTATTTTTGTAAAGAAATTAATTGGATGCATTTATTTACCCCCAGCCTGAGATTAGATAATTCCATCCATCCCCTTTGACTGAAAGTTGGTAAAAGAATCAACATGTTTGTTTTAACAATTTAGTATCAAGTACTAAAATCCAGTTTTGAAGTGACAGTTGTATGCTAAAAATTAGGTTAATGCTTCATCATAACAAAGAAAATGAGTAATGATCTTGACTACTTCACCAGTTATTACTAAATTTTCTTTGATTATTGAAACATATTCCACTTAAAAATAAATGTAATAGTAATAGGTATAAATATGAATCCCTTTGTTTTACTGTATTTGTTGACATAATGTGGAGTTGCATAAGTTGTTACACACATCTACAATTGTATCAACCATATAGACACGGACAGACAGTGTATACACACAAGTTGTGCTAGATTGAGATATAGTAATATTATAAATGTGTAATTTACCTATATTCTGATAACCCACTTTCTATTTGCTTCTGTAACCTTAGGATGTAGTAAATGCAATCTGAATATTGCGCCTCGTTTATTTCTGAGATAGTGCAAATTTCATGTTTATAATCTTTTATCACATGGGACACATGAAGATTTGTTAGATAATAGGACATTATTTTATAAACTTGTGCAAAGTTTATCAAATGCTACCACTATTTAGTAACTTGTTTAATTAGTTACTCATCTTTTGACAGATCATATTATTTTTAATCAGTTTTCTTGATGGAACAAATAAACTCCTGGGTTGAATATATAGTATTAAATAGGCCGGCCTGTGAGTTACAAACATGCTGTGTCATATAAATCTTTTGAAGTCCCTTCCACATGTCCCATAGCATTGCAAAAATTGTCAACATATATCCATATAGAAACAGTGCCTACCTGTCTTATAAAATAAAAATAAATATATAGATTTGATTCTATTACAGTACATTACATTTTGCGATTGCAGAATTAGTTGTAAAACTATTTTATCAATGTAACCTATTAAAGGGGAGTATTTCAGGAGCACTTAGGTCACTCAGTAAAGTGCTAAAATAAGTTAAAGTAACTGAGGACACGCTTCATCATGTACTACCACTGTTCATATTATAAGCTACTTAAAAAATCATGTGTATAATATGTAACTAAAGAAGTATGGTTGAATCTGCAGTGAGTAATACAATGAACTTTCTTAAAATAAACCACAAAAAAAAGAACAATCAAAAATTTTGAAGTTATAATCTTTCCAAATGCATGTCAAGCCATGCTAATTGCAGAGTTTAGAGATGATGTTCTTAACCTATTAAGCCTACCCATTCGAAATAATCTTTGTTCCAAATTACATATATAATGTGTGATGTTTTTTTTGGATTTCTAGAACCAATTCAGTTGTATACACTTCACCCTAATAAAAAATAACACATCAAAGCTTAATTTTTCGAAAATCGATACCTAAAAAAAAATAGTTTTAATTGACATACAATAATTTTAAAAGACTTGTCCTCCGATACCCCATACGTTGGCATAGACACTCCTAATTTGCCTGACACCCTAAAAATTTTTTTTTCAAGATTTTATTCTACCTCTTTTTTAGTATGATATACACATCCATCCCAAATTACAGCACTCTATAGCACTAGGGTATCTGCACTAGGGTGTGGGTGGGCTGATGGAGATGCCGAAACTATAAGGGTTGCAAATTTTCCACGTAATCCTAAAAAGTAGCTACTGTCCTCGCTTCAATTTGATGTTGCCAGTGATGGTTCTACCAGTAGGTTGAGTAGATTTGAGCCTAGGAAAGCAATTGTACGACTTTTTTACGAAATTGTTTATTGTGTTGATATTCATATTCATATTCATATTTATTTATTGCATTCATGTAGTACATATTTAGGTGTTACAATATAATTATAATTCTTACATGTGCCTTGTTGGGCGTTGCAAAATTTGTATCAAAAATTAAAAAATCATCAATCTAAAAAATCATTACATTAAGATACATTAAATTATAAAATTATATACAATTAACACATCATTAAAATTCATTATATCGTTATGTTCAGTAAAATTGTCAAAATAAGTAAATTGTAAAAAAAAGAAAAAAAAATTAAAAATAAACTTAAAATAAATAAAAATTATAATAAACCATATGTCAATTTGTTATCATTCTTTTTAAAATTGATCACTCAAAAACTCATCAATAGAGTAATAACAGTTATCCGATAAAGTATTTTTTAGTCTTTTTTTAAATTGTATTGAATTTAAATCCTTTATGCTGTCTGGCAAGTGATTATATAATTTACAGGCCATTGAATACAGACTTTTTTGATAAAAACTGGTTGTCGCGGTTACACTCGGTATTAAGTAATATTTATTTCTAGTTTTACGTTGATATCTCGTATGCCAAATTTCAAATAACCTAAGATTATCTTTTACAAAGGTACAAACTTCATATATGTACAGAGATGGTAGGGTTAATAATTTCAGCTCACTAAATAGTGCTTTACAGCTATGCCTTTGGCTTACACAACATATGGCTCTAACACATTTTTTTTGTATTTTAAAGGCTCTAGTATTGTCAACCGAATTTCCCCAGTGAATAATGCCATATCTCAGATTGGAGAGTACATATCCATGATACGCTATCAACGCGGTGTGTCTCGAAGCCTGTTCCGTTAATCTTCTCAAAGCAAAGACAAATCTACTTAATTTACAACATAAATATTTAATATGTGCTTTCCAATTAACCAAGTTATCTAAAATGAGACCAAGAAATTTATGTTCTGTAACGTGCTCAATAATATTTCTCTCATATTCTATTTTAAGTGAGGGTATTTGCGCTTGATAAAACTGGAATTGAACACATTTGGTTTTATTAAGATTGATTTGTAAATTGTTCTCTTCTAACCATTTTATATTATCCTTAAAGGCATTGTTAACGATTTGTTCATACGCTATTTTATTCGTGCCTCTTACAATTAATGTCGAATCATCCGCAAATAATATCATCTTTTGGTCTGTACTGTTGGGAAAGTCATTTATGTAGGCAATAAAAAGTAATGGTCCTAATATACTTCCCTGTGGTACTCCTCGCTCTACATTCGTCGGTAAAGATCGTGCTTTACATTCGGTTTTATTAACTATGTCTATATAGTTAATTTCAGTAAACTGCTTACGGCCAATCAGGTATGACCTGATTAAGTTATAGGCCGAACCTCTAATACCTAGGGCATAGAGCTTACTTAGCAGTTTTTCATGACAGACAAGATCGAATGCCCGAGTCATATCCATAAATATTGAGAGTATTGGGACTCTATCATTTAAACTATTCGTAACATTCTTCAAAAGTTCAAATATAGCTAAGTTTGTAGACCTGTTTTTCCTAAATCCATACTGGTCATGACTTAAAATTTGGGATTTTTCAAGGAAGCTATAAATTTGCTTGTGGATAACTTTTTCAAAAATTTTTGAAATTACAGGTATTAACGCTATTGGTCTATAATTGTCACATATTAATTTGTCACCCTTTTTATGCAGTGGTTTTATCACAGTTGTTTTTAGTTTTTCAGGATAGACACCTTGGCTTAAGCATTGGTTAATTATATGACAAAGGGGTGCTGAGATGTGTAAAGAACAACATTTTAAAATCTTGCTAGGAATTTCATCATATCCTACACTCTTGGTATTTTTTAGTTCATTAATAATCCTGTCCACCTCCGTCGATGTTACGGGATAAAGGAATATCGATTTTGGGTTAAACTCGATTGAATTTGTGGAATGGTTTTTAATTTTATTTTGTAATAAATTAGATTGAGTATCGTTAAAATTATTATTAAATATATTTGCAATGTCAAAAGGGTTATTTATTATATTATTATTATATTTAAGAGCAGTGATTCGAACATTTTTATTATATTTCTGTCCATTTATTATTTGCCATGTCGTTTTAGATTTATTTTGAGAATGTTGTATCAAATTTGTATTGTGAATGCGTTGAGATAATTTAATTACATTTTTGAATATTCGTGAATAATGATAATATTTGTTTTTTACTATTTTACATTTTTTATTGAGACACCTTTGCATATGTAGAGTACGTTTGTGCTTACTAGATTGTCTAATACCTTTTGTTATCCATTTATTTTTTGATTTTGCTATTATTTTTACTCTTTTTAATGGGAAACATAAACTATGGAATAGTATTATTAAATGAAAGAAAATATCAAACGCTTCATTAGCATTTCCATTTTCATAGACATCAGAAAAATAAATACTTTCTATACAGTATTTAAATCTTTTTATGTTTTCATTACTGTAGTCGCGAATCTCTATATACCAATAATCCGTGTTACTTTTGTCTGAATCCATTGGATATTTAAATAATTGAGCTGAATGATCTGATAATCCAAGGTGTAGTATTTGAGACTGACAGTGTTGCCCATTGTGAGCTATGTTGTCTATACAAGTATTACTCTCAGCTCTGGTTACACAGTTAAATTCTAATCTTAAGTTATAATTTAATAGTAAATTTTTAAATTCAATTGACATATTTGTTTTTTTCAATATATCTATATTAAAATCGCCACATATTATTATCTTTTTACCATATCTTAGACATATTTTTTCACACAAAATTTCTAACTGGTTAATAAAGCCTTCAAAATTATTTACATTCGGCGTTCTATAAATACAAACAACAATACAATTAAAGTCCATAATTTCTACCGCACTACATTCGAAAACTGAGCATATTGAGAGTTCATTTAACTCTAATAGAGCATTAAATTTAATATTATTGCGCACTAGGATACAGGAGCCGCCTCTCTTCTCTAAACGAGTGTATATTGAACACAATTTGTAGCCTAATATGTTAATATTTGCTTCATCTCCCTTTTTTATAAAATGTTCAGTAAAACATAGTACATCAATATCTTCGTGTTTTGTTCCTAATTCATGTAATAAGATTTCAATTTGACCTGTCTTCGGCAGTAAACTTGCCACATTTTGATGTAAGACTTTGAAATACCTATTTTTAGGGACGAAAAAAATCTTTTTCTTGCTCCTCTTTACTTACGTCTGTCTGATTAATATAATGCTGATTGACAGGCTTGTAATAATAAGTTATTTTGGATTTTTCTGCAATCATCAATTTCTTCTTCTTGGCGAGTATTTGGGCATTAACATAGGTTTGATACGCAAACTTATACTCTTTATGTAATATTTCTTTGAGAACTCTTCCACATATATTATTTAAATAGTTGATTTTAGTTGGTATGAAATTTTCGTAACCCATGTCTACGTATAAAGCATTTTTATTCATGTTGCATATGTATTTAATTTCATAATTTAATTTATGTACGTTTAAATAAGCATTGAATGCAGTTTCACATATCAAAACATTGGTGTTACAAACATCTCTTAACCATTTTTCAAGATTAGTTCTAAGCTCATATGGGTTCCTATCATATGTACCTGCCAGAAGAACTATGTAATCTTGCGCGGTCATATCACAAACTTCTTGTACTAACGTCGACATTACGTATTTTAATGAAGCACCTGGCTTACTGTAGCAGAATACGTTATATGCGGAACCTAATAAATTCTGCAGTATATTTTGATATTTAATGCCTGGCTTATCGGATAATATAATCACTTTATGTTTCTTATATGCTTTTTGTTGTGTTGTAGCGGTGTTTGACTTATTTATACCCTTAGAAGATTGATATGTGTAAGTATCATGGTTATTTTGATGCGTAGATTTCTGTGTTGTTTGGTCTTTGTTGGCGTTGATTTGGTTATCCTTATTATACATTTGTTCACGGCAGCGAGGGGATTGCAGTACAGGTGTGTCTTGGCCACTTTTTATTGTTAAATCGCCTTCTAAAGGTTGTATTTTTGAGATAAGTGTTTTTTTTGTTTTTTTCTTTTTCTTTCCTAAGCTGACTGGTGTTTTCATTGGTGTTTTGCAAACATTTTCTGATATGCCTATACGTTTGTACACATCGAGTTTTTTTTCATATTGAACTAACTGTTTTTTGAGTTCTATATTTTGTAGTGTTAAGTTTTCGACCTCACCATGTGCGCTCTCTAACTCTATTTTTAATTCATGTATGCATGTTTGTAGGTTGAGTATTTCTTCACTTTCAGTGTACGTATTAGGTAAACTTTTTATTGTGCTGTTTGATATGTTTGATGAGCTGTGACTAAAAGAGGTATCTGCGTCAATACTATCATGTAGGAGTGTTAAATTATTGCAGGATTTTGCTTTATTTCTAGTTGTAATATTTTCCATGTTACCTTTGCCAACTATAGACCTCTTGTGGGATTTGTTAATAATTCTCAACGTACCTATATGGCAACAGCTATGTATCAACAGATGTCGCTACTTCTGATAGTAAAAACTCTTGTTGTATATATATATGGTTACAGCAGTTCACCAATAGATGTCAATACTTATCATAAGCAAAACATTTTTATCTTACACAATCAGAGACCACTTGTGTTATTTATTAGCAACTTGTTTGTGTATTATAGTGGCTGTATGGTATTCATCAATAGATGTCACTATTCTGTATGGCTATTGTATATCTGTATGTATTATTCAATTTTGACTTCTTAATTAAAATTGTTCTTTGTAAATTGACCAAATCAATATTTTTATTATGTTAGTACAAAATTGAACCAATTATAATAATTTTCTCTCAGTTTCTTGGTAAAGTTTAATCCTAATGAGGGTATGTGTAGTTAAAAACAATAATCGTGAAATGCAAGTAAAAATAGTTTGATAGGTTATTGTTAATAAAAAATTATAGTATGCTTTGCATAACAATTATATTGTTACTTGTTTACTGTCTGACGATGCGTGTCTGTCCGACCGTCGATACGTCTATCTGTCCGCCTGTCACGGACTGTCTGTTTGTCTTTCAAAGGTAGAAATTAACATTGATATTACCCTTGCCGCTGTACTAACAAAATAATAAATAAATTACAAAAGTGGAAAATTATTGCAGTATAAAAGAATCAGGTTTTGTGGTAAACTCGGTGTTAACAAACGAAGTCGTGTGCGACCACTTGCACGTGGAATATATTTTATTTACTAATATTTAGTACTATCGATTACACATAGATGTGCCCGCGAGTCCGAACGCGCGAAATTTGTATAGACGGAATTCTTTAAATTGTCATATCTTTTTTATTTGTGCATCGATTTTAATAAATAATACCCTTAAATGTCAATCCAAGCTTAACCCAAAACATCAAACAACGCATTCAAATCGGATCAGCCGTTTCTGAGATTAGCGCCAAGAAAGGCACAGACAAACAGATAAACAGACAAAAAATCTATCATGACTTTTGTTCTGCACCCCAAATAAAATAATATCAATTTCATTTAACGAAGGTCCATAGATTATAGTATTCAACAAAAAAAACATCTTTGATTGTCGATGCAGAAGATATACATCCCGTAGGATATATATCTAATATATCTAATAATATATCTAATAATTCCTATAGATTTTTTACACATTCAAACTAAATACTACAATTAATATAATATAATAATAAACACGCTTGTGTGTAACGTGCGTTATGCTTGTGTGTGCATGTAACTGAATGTCATTATTGAATGTTATCCCTTGCTGATTCGATCGTAGAAGGTTATTACAGTTATCAAATATACTTTCTTAAGTACCGACTGTGTGTATTGTACTAGAAGGTTTTGTGGTGTATGTGCATAAGAGTAAGTAGAATAGACAGATGTTGTCGTTTCATTCTTGTCGCATGTCGAGTCGTTAGTATTTTAGGTTATAAATGAGTTTATTTATTTATTTATTCTTTGCTAGTTGTGCCCGCATGTGTATAAGCAGTGATAGCCTAATGGTTTGTACGGTGGTTTCTCGAACGTGAGGTCCCGGGTTCAAATCCTGCTGCGCGCACCTCTAATATTCAAAATTATGTGCGTATCAGAAGTTGATTATCACTTGCTACGGTGAAGGAAAACATCGTGAGGAAACCTGCACTC
>DWKC01001294.1:0-10340 GCA_018249195.1 Racta chiria
AGAAATAAAATGTACAGTCCTAAAGCTCATCTATAATCCTATCAATTGACGTCAATAATCTTTCACTTGACTGATTTGGTTTTGCATATTTCCATTGCTAATTAATACAGTTATCTCATTCCTATTCCGTATCATACTCCGGATATCCTTTACGATCTAGATTAGCGGTATTTATTTATCAATTGGATATGGTTTCATGGTCTTCGTTATGAAGAAAATTCATTTGTTTTTCATTGGATTTATGATACATTTAAAATCTGTATTTTTATGTATTATATGATACACAATAAGCTATCAAAATATGCGTTTTAAATGGAAAAAGCAAAAATTTGTTTTAAATTATACTATCTGTATATCTATTTAATCAATCCAATGGCCTGTTGGTCTAGTGTTTAGTGAACCTAACTGCTAAGCCGGTGATCGATTCCCACACAGCACAACGTTTTCTGTGTCGAACAGGAATGTTGGTTCTGTATCTGGGTGTAATTTTATTGTTTTTTGTAAGTTACTTATTAATTATTTATTATTAAAAAACATCTTTGGGAGAAGTAGTTCAAATAACAAAAAAAATGCTAATCTGTTGAAGTTTGGTCCGAGTCTGTGGGTGTCGGAGACGTTCCAGTAGCATCTCTTTTAATTTAGCGACCTTCTGTAATGCAGTATGAAATATAGAGTTGTCCTGAAGTAGCAATGGGCCCAGAACAATTGACTCATCATTTTGTTTAATAATTAGCTTTAGAGACCACGGGGTTTATTCTGTGCGTCGAAATTTTAACAATGGAAACGTTGGAACCAAAATCATACCGTACTTCCTTTTACAGTAGGTACCATATATGGGTATGGATGTATACATCATTAATTTTTCAAGGTGTTTCTGGAGCGTTGGTGCTGCGGTGGAACTCGTATTTGTACTTAAACTACTAAACTAAAATAACGCGATATTTTAAGTATATAATTTTATAAAAAAAAATATGTCAAACAAAAACGAAATGGTTCAGAAACAAATGAATTACTAAATTCCAAACAAAAATACACGAGCCTAAATCCAACCAATATTATAAATGCGAATGTTTGTGGTGATTGATGGATGGATGGTTGGAACTCTTACACGCAAAAACTACTGAAAGGATCTGAAACAAATTTGGCATAGAGATAGATTATAGTCTGGATTACCACATAGGTTTACTTTGAATCAATACACCATGCGGGAGAAGCCGCGGCCGGAAGCTAGTTTGAAATAAATTTGAATTTGTAGTTCCAAACCAAAGCCACATTTTGAGATCAAAGTGGCCAGTTCATCAGAACGCTAATTTCATTTGTAAGGACCATATTCTGAGATCAAAAGCTTTCAGTCTGAGGTTTTATAACTTTGTTTGATACAGAAGGATAATAATTTTAAGTGCCTATATATTTGAAATTCTAATTTCATTTGGTTCAGTCATGTCGGGACGTATTGTTTGGTATTCATCAATATTAATGATGAATGAATTTTATATGGCCACACATACAGGCTTGTCTGCGTTTTCTTGCTATTTTCATAATAAAAGATTGGGATAAAACACTACGTCTATACACGAAGTGTTGTAACTACGGGGGTTAAACACTTTAGCACCATGTGGGATTTATATTACATTGACGTGTAATAAAAAATGCATTCCTCAGTATACCATCAAAGCCTTACAACCAGGCAACAAGAATTAAAAAAAAATAGTGATAAAATTATGATTTACATAAAATATATTTTTTGCTACTACGTAAATACGTAAACAACCAAATGTGTTACATGCCTACATTTTTGATTTTGATGTCGCTAGATTATATTTATGATTTTATGACAAACCTTTTGTTTCTTTCATTCCAGGAAATCGATGAGTACATAGCAAAAGCCAAAGACCAGGGTTACCACACAGTGCTCAACTTGGGCACCAAAGGCGTCAACTATGCAACCACCGTTATTATGCAAACAGCTATAAAAGTGAGTTGTTTTTATATCACACGTTTTTATATATCTAATGGCATGCTTCTTACTCTGAAAAGGCTGAAATAAGACATGCATATATTTTAAAGTTTTCTATGATCTTATTTAAGTCTAAGGCCAAAATCAAGGGCTACGGTGTAACCCTTAACTTACCAACAATAATAAGTTTTTAAATTTTAATTTTAATAGTAAATGTTGTTTTATTCACCGCTGTTGTTTTCACATTGAGTGTTTGGCATGTTCGATTACATTCATTGTCATTGTACGCAAGGCGAGCTATTTTAGTTGTTGTCGGATAGTTCATAATGCATTTTGTATAGAACCATTATCATATAGCTAATGTTTTGTTACGCTAGTACTATTATGAATATCATGATTACCTTTAACTTTAGTGATTTGGTTTGAATTTTGTGTGTATATGGAAAAGAGATGAAATATTCAAGACCCGTTTTTGTGTTATTTGTCGTTTGACGATTGCTCCATACGACGATAATGATTGTTGATATGAATGATATTAAAGATAATGATAGTAAAATCGAAACGCGATACGAGTAAAATAGTGGAATTTGTCATATTTTGACTGGTCAATGTGGTAATATCTGTGAGAAAAAGCAATAAATATTCCCCGCGTTACCGTTTAGATCCTAAGTAATACTTCGAATTAAAATCAACTGGAAGCGTTGAATTGTTATATTATAAACTACTAAAAACGTAGTCTAGTCATTCTGTTGTCTTCCAGGGTTCCATTGTTGTTATTATTCTTTGATTTAGGTATACTTCTTTCAGTATGTACCAGATAGGTCTTAACGTATGTAAGTATTTTGTCAATATATGTTTATCATCATAATAATGTGAAATGGTTTCAAAATGCATTATGTCTCCTTCGACAACCTAATAATCTTTTTTCTATTATCCTGTGCACGCCTTAAAATCCACGCGCCTGACAATGGAATAACTAAATTAGAATATATTTATTACTAGATACAAAAAAAATATGCTTTTTATGTTGTCAAGCATGTCAACACCCACACCGAGCGTTTTTATTTTGATCCTCACATAAATCTTATTTAAAGAACACATTGCCGCTATAATTTAATTCCATTTTTTTGTATTTTAATTTTATTAACACGCTTTTTTAATTTTTTTCCCACCCACCCGTTCTCTTCCATATGTCCTGTCCATCGCTGCTTTCACATAGAATTTGAATCTGCCGACCGCCGAACAAGAGCAGGCCAGGCGAGCCATAGCGGACCGCGATGTTACTGACGGTTACCGCGAGACATACGAAGACTTGGAGTACCAAAGATCCGAACACGGTCTACCGGGTATCGTGGAGATAGTGGAACTAGATAGGGGAGATGAGAATCCAGACTTTATCATTGGAGACAATGACCCAAATGATCCGGATTACAACGATCCAGGGGTACTCGATAGTTCTGCTCGCAGTCGCGGCAACGTTGTCCGAAAACGTAAAGTGGACAAGGAAAAGGAAAAAAGGCCTCGCAGCAAATCTAGGGGGCGTCGGACTAGGAGTCAAGCGGCCAAAGAGAAGGAAGTGACCGTCGATTGAGAAATTTTAAAGTTCGAATTAAAGCAGCTGTGATCTTTAGACGATTTTTAGACAACTTTTAGCATTACGTGTATTTTTACGCTACCCCCATACATAGTAAATTTGGACGTAGAAGTCGTATTAGTTTACTTTTTTAAGTTCGGTCTCCTTTTTTAAGTAACTGTAGTTGTTTTTAAAGCCAAAGTCAACTTATCATATTATTTATAGTAGTCTTTTTGTTTCTATTTTGTCTTACTCAATGCTTTTATTTACATATCATTTTTCTGAAGAGCACGAGACACTTTTTTTGCCTTAAAACTTATATGTATTAATTTTTTCAGAGTTCTTAAAAATGTATATGACGAATTTATGTTACTGTGAAAGGCTTGCACTTCACAGGTGCAGATGCATGTTCGATGAAGTTTTTATAAACCGCTAGCTATAATAATGTTGTTCTTAGGTTAAATATTACGAGTGACTGATTTAGCGTAATTGATTGTGTATCTCATAAATAAATGTTAGTGATATAATCTTGAATATTTCATTTAAATTGGACTGTCAAGATTTCGTAGAAAACCTCACATTTCCAATGCATGCGCTTTACAACAGAAGCTTGCGTAACCAATGCCCGTTCAAGTAAGTAACATTTTTTTACTATTATAACCATTAGTATGACACCTCACTTAGATCAAATTCTTTATAAATAGATCGTTAATAATTTACAGACCGGTTGTAATATGCTATTAATATAGTGATGGAGCCTTGTAACACACTGACAAACAGTTTTATAGCTAACCATGACCTATATGGACCTAGATCATTTTATTATAAAATACATTGCATAAATATATTACATCACTGAATGAGTTAATAATTGGTATTCCACTTTCTGATTTATTTATTAAACCCAATCGCCAAATTTAAATAAACAAATATCCATATGTCAAATTTCACCGAAATCTGCAGCGCCTTTCTCGAGTTTGAAAGACAATTTTATTATTAAACATATAAACTTTCACATGCTTTAAGTGTTATCGGATGTAACGTCATGTAGTTTCTAGTAAAGGTCTGAATTCCTTCTACGATGATGTCGGCGGTTTATCGCGTGAACACCGTCAACGCGAACAAAAATAAATCAACACGCTGATATCAGCGGGATGAGTGAGTTAGTGGCCATATCTTCTCGATTGCTTTCGAGGAGGGCACGTTAACCTGTCGGGCATGGTTATTATCGGTAGATATTAGTCGCAACTGACGCATTCGTTGAATTATGTTGAGTTATGTCCTGAACGATATAACTTCCGATATTTTGGACTACCATTACACCTCCAACCTGCACTGGAGTAGTTTGGTGGCGTACCCTGTATCGTAAGACTTGTGCCTGTACCATTTAACGCTATGAACGATCGAAGTATGCTTCCGCTATCATCGTAAAAAGAATTGAAGCCAAAGTGACGTCACTCGCAGGGTGGTGGCGGGTTAGTGCAACAGCTACGCAAAAGCTACAGTCTGTCCGATTTGAGCGAGTGCGAGCCGCGCGAAGAGCGGGGAGCTGACGAGGCGGACGACGTGCTAGCCGAGCCGAGGCTTATACGACGCGCAGTTAAAAGGTTGGTTTAATAGCCGGTACGAATCTTGAGCACAATTTTCATTGGTCAAATTGATGTCACCCGTGCCGTCACTTCACGCAATTGGACAAAATCGAACTGTTCGTTGTCTATTGAGTACGAGCCTGTTCTAGAATTTCTGTACGGTACCTCCCACTTAATTTGTCCTCAAGATTCGTGCCGCTTATTATAAAGAGCGATGCGTCGACGTAGTGCTGTTCCTGCGCCGTTGTATATTCTAATATTCACGTTGACCACACCGTGCGTTGCGTCGACGTCATTGCGCTTTATGACCTTATAATTACCATACTAAGGAACTCCTACCTGCATGGTTTAGTAAAACCAACTAGGCTAACTTCATTCCTAAAGTCAAGATTTTTTTTTTATGTTAAGAGCAGCCAATCAGTTGCGTAATATTTGTTTATACTTTGTATTGAAGTTAAAAGAAAAACGGAAAACAAAGCAAACTATATTAATTCTATATTCCCACTAATTGGTATCATATTTTTGTCGATATTTTGTAATATACCGAACATGTTTCCAGCGGATTCGCGACTCGGCGAAGCGCTTCGGAGTCAAACAGTCGAACACCGATGTACTTTCCTGAAGTTGATGTCGACGTGAGGCCCGCACGCTCGCGGATGGACGAACCTGACTTTAGGTAAGTAGTAATAGTATACAGTAATAGCTCCTAGCCTGGCTTGTGTCAATAGTAAATGATGAGGTAGGGTAGGCAACAGAGGGCGGCTGAGTAGGCAAGTGGGTGACCGCTGGTGCCGAAAATCTTCTCGAGTTCTTCCGTACTACGGAGGGCATATAAAGCCATCGGATAGTATACTCACTCGTCGGCTTTTTCCATAAAATACGTAAACTAATATGCAGTATTAATTTCAGCCATATAAAATCAACGGAGGACATAAGCTCGGGCTACTCGAGCGCAGACAATTCTGCATCACTAACACGCACGGGGTCGGTGGGCGCGGCGTCTCGAACACGCGTGCGCTCCTCCCGAACGACGGTCACTACCATCAAGCGGCCGCAGGCAGCCGAGGTCTGGTAACAGTGGTAGCTTTACACATCGCAACCATCGACGACGTCGGAAACAATTTTAGCTTCACACATCGCAAGCATCGCGACCATCCGTGACGGCTGTAACAGTATTAGCTTTACACATCCGCATTCATCCATGACGTATTGATTGACGTCGTTCAGGTACTGCACACGGAATATAAGTTATAGAGAAGCCGGTTTTATGTATATCTTTGAAACAATGATTGTTCAACAATTCCATTGGGCAAATCATTATAGCCCAATACAGGGCAAGAGTCTCGTCATAGTTTACCACGTTTCTCCAATTCAGATTAGATTCACCCTTTATAAGGCTTTAGAGATTTTCTACTTCATAACCTTTGAGGTGCGTCTGCTTCTGTTCAGTTGACCCCCATGCCTGCAGACTTTCCTTCGCTGCTGTGATACCTACTAAGGGCAAAGAATGCTACCTTCCAAGCTCTGTGGTATCCATTGGCGGAAAAAATCAAACCTAGTTCAACACCTAGTTCAGTCAAAACTGAGCAAACAGCCTCACGCAAGCTGCATGCTGCAAGAAGAAAATGAACAGGCAAGAGACCGTGAGTTTCCCTTGTGATAGTCGGGCCTTCTGGTGTCTAGCCAAAGCTATGAAAAGCAATTTTTGTTAATTGTCCCTTCCTCCTTTGCGGAATGTCCACAATTCCCTAGCCGACGCCGCAAAACATAAGCATTCGTCGCATTCTGGGTACATTCCCGCGGAGTGAGGCGTTATGCCTGACGTGTGTTTTAATCAAAACGCCTTGTGTCAAGCTCTTCTTTCCCTCATCATCAACAAGTGGGGTGGGCCGAGCGGTATTCTGGGTACGCACAAGTGACGAGCTCTAGACATGCCATGCAAACATGATTCGGCTTAAAATTGAGAAGAGGATTAAATTTGTGTCTAAAATAGAGGACAGCAAGCTACGACACGGGGTCCTTCAAGAAGCTGGTCCATCGGTTCCTTCTTGGCTGGCAACGCGTTGTTGTTGCTAAACCACGTGTGGGGAACCGTCTGTTCGTTAGCCTGTGTATGGGATTAAAGAATGGCGCCTATAGTAAATTTAACTTTACCAGAGGAGAAAAATAAATCCAATCCAGCATAGACCATATTAATTTTCTAAAAAAATCTGAACCAATGAAACTTGCCAATTTGTAACTTATATTTTGTGGTACAGACACTCACAGTATTCATACAATACACTTGTTGCGCACTAACATATCACCATAAGTCGACATATAGTTCTTGTAAGACGCCATAATGTGGGCGAGTGCTCTCAGAGGCATATTATAATATTCGAACAACACAAATCAGAATAACACATTTCATGCTGTAATTAAAAAATTGAACTTTGAATTTGTAATATCAACTGGACAATTTTGGTACTGTTATTACTTATTTTATTCACATAAGAAATCTCGTAATGCAATTTAAAAAATACTGTTAAGAAGACTGCCATTTTAATCTGGTTTATAAAAAAAATTGTGTACTTTCCGTGATCAATATCAAAGAAGATGTCACAACATGTAAGTTTATAGAACTTAATGTTCGTAAATATATGATATATTATTATTATTATTAGGAAATTTATAAAATACTTTGATTTGCCTGTCTTTTGGCTGATCTGTTCTTTATCTTTAATCAATGAGAATGTAGAATGTTTCAATTGGGGCCAATAATTTATTTTTAATTAGATTAATAGATACTGGCATTACATCTTCTTTGATTATTTATTCCTGAAATTCCTGTATACATAATTGGTACATTGATAAAAATTCGATACAATATAATATTCTACAATTTGTCATATGTGAAGAGAAAAAATGTAAGAACAGTGCACGTATGTAAGAGCTTGAGTCTTAACTTATCTTAATTACATTAAGGTGTGCAGGAAGCTAAATTTTATGTAACTCACAGATAAGATAATTTGGGGCAATATATCGCCCTTTTAATCATAAATATGAAATTGCTTTGCATTTTACACTGCTGGAGAGCAATGTTAGATGTATTAGGTGTGTATGGTATAGATAGGCATTTTACTGTATACAATATATCCTTGAATATGAAGATAATAAAAGTTATCAGGTACATATCACAAAAATAATAAATTCATAACTTAAAATAGCCCTCAAGGAGTTACTTGAAAAATTTGCCAAGAAACTCAAGATTCTATTAAGTCATTTTATTTAAACTTCGATGTATTGTGATCGAGGATTAAAAAACTGATCTGATCAAAATTACAAATTATGTTTTTTACATTTACAAATTATATATTATGTCAAAATTACATTACAATTACAAAATTAATGTGAGTCAACACGATAGTCTATTTTTATAAAGTTTAAGGTGCAAGAAAACAACAATATAACTATTTTTTTCTGTCGCATTAAAATACTATTTGTGAGAGTTGAATACATTCAATTTAGAAATTTGTACTATAAAATTTACTGGAGCTGAATTTATCAATTACAAACAGTGTTTACGAACTCGTGTCCATGGATATATTGAAATAACATTTTTCAAAGACATGTGAGTTTATATTTGAAGTAAAAATTCCTTATCTGACGAGATTATTGCTACATTTAATTAGAACCATAATTCATATCCTATCAAATATTAAGATTTTATTTAAGACTCTTAGCGCTAATTATTGTTATTGAAGTTAGCTAACGATTGTTGTTCATGTATTTTTCTGCGAATTGGGTAGGATTGAAAATATACATGTTGTTGGATAATTTTATGAGGGAGATATATTATGTCAGGGATAATATGGCAGGGTAGGCAAGGTGCTTTTTATAGATGGTCATTGGATGTTCCGTTGTAATACAATCATTAATGATTGTGTTGTCTATTAAATGATGGTAACATTTAAATTTCCCATAAAGGTGCTGTGACCTTACCGACTCGGGCGCTCATCGATAACAGTAGAAAGTAATTGTATCTCGAGCATCATAAGATGCTTCGGAGTTAAAAAAAATAGTATTCATTATTTGTTATATATGTAACTATTAAACTTAAGAATATACCAGGATTTATAAACAAAGTAACAAACGATTAAAATTTTGATACTTACTTTAAAATCAAATTATAGATAAAAAAGTATATAGTAGGAGAGCATACGTAGCACAGAATAAGAAGTTTGTATAAAAATATTTAACAAATATCAGTAAGAAATTCTGAGGAATTATTTTGATTTTAATTAATTTCATTAATCATGCATGACACACACTCATCATATATTATTTGCACTTATAAGATATATTACATGATTAATTTATATCTAAGTCTGTTTTGCATTTATTAGTTTGTATTATTTTATTCTATATTATTTTGATTTAGACTTAGTGCTTTTTATTTAAAGGATATCGGAGTGACTATCGAGGAACTACACGACGACGATAATTTCGTCGATGATTACACGAATATGCCCTCCCTCGTAAACTTACGATCTCCCTTATTCCTGTCTCATACTGTGCCTCCGTTTATATATCAATATGTGGGAGATCAAGTCAAAATTATTGAAGTATTAGGTAATTACCCATTAAGTGATAAATCTGATCTCGTACATATTTGGGACCAAAAAGTAGACTCAGCTGATAAATCTAACGATTACGTCAGAATAAGTTCTGAAGGGCTTTCCGACACATTGACTTTTGGAACTGAAATAAATGCAATGAATAAAGACATAAACAACATTCCTACACAAAATCAATCTAAAGAGTACACTGAAGGTGCATCTGAAATTTACGAAGAAGCCGCGAACATTGAAAGAAAAAATTCAATCCCTGAAGTTTATGGAACTCCTGACAGAGAATATAGTAATGTAAGCGATTCAAATAAAGAGAAGGACGATGAATCATCTAGTGTAGATGCATTAGGAAATGACAATTATTCGGCAGAAAGCGATGATGAAGCCTCATTCGGCACACCAGAGAATTCCCCAAAAATAAACAGAAAATTTGCGAAAGGAAAATACGGGAAAAGTAGGGCCCCATTGCCACCGGCAACCACTGAGAATGATTTGTCAAACCCTAAACCTGAATTATTGGAAAATAGGTTATCCAAGAAAAGTGTCCATGAAAGTTTAGAGGACCTAAACATAAAAATACCCAGGCAAAATGATAATTATGAAATGAATAT
>DWKC01001295.1:0-10337 GCA_018249195.1 Racta chiria
CATCTCTCAAACCTACCGTACCAAACAATCCTGTTCATCATAGAAAAGATTGTCCTGGGTGGGAAACGAACTCACGCCCTCCGGCTTAGCAATCAAGTTTACTAACCACTAGACTCACATAAATGCCTTCCAGAACTGGGATCTGAACACGGGAGCCCTCATTTCATAGGTCAATGCCAATTAGGCTACAAGGCTGTTCAAATGCTTAAAATACAAAAAATATGTCACTCAGAAATGTTTATTTAAATTGGTTCAATACATTTGTCGAAGAGACAGACAGCGCGGTGCAAGCACGATGCATAAATCTTGTTAAGGTCGGCTCATTATCAGGTCAGGGTCCGACTGGGTCAGTTAAAATGTTTTATTGTATTTATTTGATATACTCGTAGTTCTTATTTCTTTCTTAGGTATTTCGCTTTGAGTTGATAGCTAATAGTCAGTGACATTACGAGTATATACCAGTAGTATAAATACATTATACGCAATCAAAAAATATATATATTACTAAACTCGCGTGCAGAAGTATGGAATCACTTGCCTGTGACTTGCTGTAGTAGGGTGTTCCGTCGTTGTAAGGGATTTTTTTCGAACTACATGGTCCCAACAAAATTTGCGTTTAATTTGACAAATTACGAAAAAGTAAAATCCCTGATTTTACGAGTCCCTTTGAGTATTATGAGTACCTTATATATTTTTCGAGGGGGAAATTACGAGCGCCTAGTCTTATTGCGCTTTTGGAGTTCATAATGTAACGCTCACAAAGTTCAACAAGATTACAGTCGATTACAGATTGAAAGATTACTTTTATCTATACAAATAAATAAAATGGGAGTTTGTAATATTAAAATAACCGCTTTTTACCAAATGTACATAGGTATACCAAAATTATTTTTTTTACAATTTTTGTCAGTCTGTCTGTTTGTTCCGGCTAATCTCTGGAACGGCTGGACCGATTTAGACGGGGCTTTCAAAAAAAATCTTAATCAAAATCAGTTATGGAACTAAAAGCTCACTTAACGAAAGTCAAGAAGTTAACAATACCAAGGCTCTACCTATATTAATAACCAAATTTATAACAGTCAATTACAAAAAAAATATCTATGATAAAGTCCTAAGGTCTCGATAGACAGTGCATATAGGGCGGATGAAAAAAGAGGCCGGCGGAAAAAAACTCTTTTAAAAATCAAAAATTAATCTATTACAAAAAGTTTACTAACCTAGTCGGAACTGGGAGTAGAGCGGATCATTTCCATGCATCCTTGTCATTTAAATACTCAATAATAGTATAGTATCCCTTTACGACCGATACTGCATATCAGTATAGATCATCCCTTTACGACCGATACTGTATTGAGTAAAAGTATAGATACTTCTTCGGTATCATAGTATCCTATCCCTAATTGTGTAATTGTTTGTACACATTGTTAAACGGATACGATAGTTTAGGTCCGACATTAATGGAACATGAAGGCTTCTTACATATTTATTGCATAGGTAGGTAAATAAGTTAATTTAAAATATTATTTCGGTATACCTAAACCAGTGAGGATAATGTTTTCGTTATGTAAAGTTTTAACCTTTACTGAAGTAATTATCATACATATAATAAATCTGTAACAAATCGCTGTCTGTACATGGGAGATATATGTAAGAAACTTATAGCAGGGGTCTGTAGTAAAGAATAGAACCTAAAACAACCATTTTTAGAATTTTTGTCTGTTTGCCTGCTTGTCTGTTTGTTTGTTTATCTGTATATCGTTTGTCTATAACTTTGTTCGCGCTAAACTCAGAAACAGCTGATCCAATTTGACTGGGGTATTCACTGATGTATTGGGCTAAGCTTGGATTGACATTTAGGGGTGTTTATATTTTTTTTTATAAAAAAAATCGAGTCGTAATAGTCGTGTGGATCATGTCTTTGTTATTCACTGAGGAATAACAGGCATAGCATATCACTATTATTTTGAAATGTCATTTTATATTTTTCCGCGAATACAAGCAAACGTCGTTCATGTTCAAGGGAAATTTGGCACAATACTGACAAATAAATTATCGACTTTGTTGAATTCCTAATTAATCAGTGTTATCGTTTTATATAGATGTTTGAATTTCGAATCTTTGCTTGATCGAATTAATTGAATATGAATTGAATTGTGAGTAGAATGGTTAAAGCCTTATATTCATCATCATCATCGTTCATACATGTAATAAGTCTTCGAGTAATCGCTGCCTGTAAAGGAACATATTTGAGAGAAAACATTATTTTTAGTAAATAATACAACCCAAATCAATTATTTTTAGAATGTATGTCTGTTTCTCGGTTTGTCTGTTTCTCTGTGCGTTGATTTCATTAAACTGCTAAAACGATTTGGATGAAGTTTTCACTGATGTAATTTGATAAGCTTGTTAATATCTAGTAGGTATTTTCTTTAAATAGGTTCACAGATAAAAAAGATAGTTTAAGTAGGTAATTCCGTCTACGGCTCTTAGCTATGCCGGATCGAATCAAATCAAATCATTTATTTCGTCTTAAGAACCAATAGCTCACACGAATCTCAAGAATAGAATTGGTAACAAAAAGCGCGGGAAGTTACTAGTCTATATTAAATCCCTGTTCGAATTTCGAACAAGCGTGATGTGATGTCGTGCTCGCAACCTTGCCGCGGCACGGCGCAGGTCAGATTTTTCGAAGGTCGATGACTCGCTGTAATCGCTGCGAGTTATTATTATTTGTTAGCGCACCCCGCAACATGAATAGGATCGTCGCCTTCGCTACGAATTAAGAACATTTGAATTTGAATTTCGAATCCGTTTCGAAACTCTTAATTGATTTTTAACGATTTTTGCTAATGATACGAAATTTGATAACATAATGAGCTTATACTACGACATTAAAGTCGAAAGTAGTATACGGCTCCTAGAGTCGGCTGTTATCAATCGAATTAAGCAAGTACCTACTAATTTTCTTGTCATTTTAAAGATTCCGTCTAAAGAAGCGTATTTGTAATAGTTTGTAGCAAAAATAATAATGAAAAAGATGAATTTGAAACGTTCTATACTGTCATATGGGAGGTAGTGAAATAATTGAATCCGTGTTTAGTTATTAGTTACATTGGTGACACAATAAAAATCATAATAAAAAAACTTAAACAACATTCAAAGTCTAGATTGCAAAGATCAATAAAGAATGAAACAAACAATAGTGTTTCATCATTAATTAAAATAAAAGGGATGGCTTGCAAAAGCATAAAAACTGACAGCTAGTCGACCAAAAAATCACTTACTATCGTCAATTAACATCTCTGTAAACGTTGTTCTAAGTCGATCTATGTTCACGTCTATGGATGGAATATGATTATTCTTTTACCTTGACAGAGGTGTAGGTTTGTATCATGTAGGATCGAGGCCGACCGAACAGAGGCGCGTATTCTCCCCTTTTCGGCTCCTCTTCTCAGCTTCTTCTCACCGCCATATCTAGTACCTTGTCTTCACCTAAGTATAATATCATTAGACGTACCTCCATAAGAGGTCAGTGTTCTTGGCGTAGTAGAAGTGTCAGTTGCGCGTTTTTTTTGTCCGTCTTTGTCATGTAGGTGTAGCTGAGCAAATTACAATACAACAATCATCTGAATCTTGACTTATTCGTTTTTTGCTACTTCAGCTACTTACAATGAAATGTCATTGACATTTTTGCTATATTATCTGCTATATTTGACGATTGAAATACGTCAATCAATATTTAATTTTGAGGTTATATGAACAAAAACATATCCATAGACTGAAGACGTTCTTAAGTAACAATGAGACTGACATATTATATTATGTGCGCAGTGTCCTCGGCTAAGCAAAATCACAAATGTACGCCATTATAACATTATTGTCTGTGATTTACGCAACATCTGTGGCAATTCTTTAAAGAAACTGATGGCTTGATGGACGGATACAAAATGACTCACACAAATTTGTGGACGGAAAGTCGGTATAACAAATGTACTTAAATTATGTTTTTATAAGTCGCGGTTATTTTAGTCAAGGGTCTTAGCTTCAGATTTAGTTTGCACTTTTTAGGGTTTTAGAAGTGTTTGTAAAGAATAAGATTACATTTCTTAATATATCTGTTTTTCGCCCCCGATTTTACAGATGAACTTGCAAAATCCTCTCAGAGTGCTCCCCTTACTAAATGCCTACCTATCTAAGTAACAATTATTTACAGTTTTTGATGAGGCCGTCTAGTTTAATCTACACGTGTCTTTTCTCAATATCTTATCTAGTCCTCTCTAAATTAACTGTGCATGTATAAATATCAGGTTACTCTGTGGTTATATTATTCTGTGTTCTGCGCGAGGCGAGTCTAAAACGTCTTCTTTGTCTGTGGGCTGTGCGTGGGGCATGCTTTCTCATTTAGTCATACTATTATTTCGATCTAAAATGGAGATCTCAGACGGATCGCTCATCCAACCGAAGTTGGCAACGGAATGTGTGCATTATAGCTTATTAATGATATCTATTATCTGCTCTTCCACCGAATATTTTACAAGTCCATGGACTTAATTATCCCTATCACCTAAAGAATCAATGAATGTATGAATCAATAATTGTATGTATTCTAAATAAAAAGCTTAATTGAGCACTTTCAATCTTTATTTCTTCCTCGATACTCAATAAGTCATTGATCCTACCTTATTGAGTATCCTATCAATTTAAAACATAACCTCAACTGAATTATGCCTTTGCACCTGTTTTTTTTTTTCTAATTGAACCTTAACTGAATAATGCCTTTGCATCCGTTTTTTTTCTAATTGGCACTATAGTTTGTATCAATGACCAATGGCCTTTGACTATTCAAACTCAGAAAGTTAACCGACGCAGAGCCAAGGGCACTGTCGTTATCTTGAGCTGACAGATGTTGTACAAAAAGTTCAATAGATTCTTTCTCGTTCACAAAAAATATTCCTAAAATCTTTTTTGTAAAGTAAGAGATCTGGGACTACCTGCGACGCGTTGTATCGAACTAAAAGATATAGATAGGATGGGCAAAAAATGAATCCTTATTGTTGGTTTTATTTATTGGTTAGACGTACCTAATAACAATAATTTTATACACCTGATTCGTAGTCCTCGTACAGCATAAATGCGTCACACAGAATCACCGACTGTAGAAATTCGTACAAGTTTATCTGTAATTTTATCGTGTAAATATTTACTCGACGTTGTTAGCTTACCATTGTACACGTATAATACAAACCAATACAACATATTAAGCACATTGAATAATACTAGTTACGAAAGCATAAACATGAAATTTCAAATTTGGTATTGTGATTTGAAAAAGATAAATTTTTCAACCTCAACGTGGACCTCTGTTGCTAATGTTTAAGTAATGTTGATATGAAATTTAAAATAGTTTATAAAAGGATAGTTTATTTACGTATGGATTCGAACGTCGCCTGTAGAAGCGATGCAAAAAGTGCGAAATTGCTGACCCAGTGACCCAATTGCGGTGTCCATGAGCGCGACAAGGTCAGCTTCGGCAACGCCGCGCCGCGCGCTCCGTGCATACACCACAACTTGTTAGCATGATCATGTTTCATAATGTTTTTAGTTTTTTAGTACCTTCTACCACGGGATATTGATAAATAAATTGATTTAGTACCTGGTAAACCGATCGTGGTCTACCACTAAACAAATTCAATAGGTACACTCAATTAAATCAATAGCAATGGGTGTCTAATGTCATCGTACAGAAACGCATAACTAACTTCTAAGCATCTTACGATGCTGGAGACACAATTACTTTCTATGATATAATATTGTTATCGAGATGCGCCGGAGTCGGAAAGGTCACAATTCTTCGGCCATGTTTCGCGCAAAAGCGTCCAAGCGCCTCGTTGTGCAAGGCAATGTGGAAGGTGTAAGACCTCGCGAGCGGTCACCCATGCGCTGGACCGACCAAATAAAATCAGCAGTGGACGACCCTTTAAATGAATGCACCAGGATGACCTCTAATAGAGAAAGCGAGACATCGTGAGACGAGTGACATCAGCCCCCATAATTAACGTATCGACTAAGAAGAAAACTCTTAGTTATTGATGTTGAAAAAAAGAGGTAGCAGTATCTGTGTTTTTAATATCTCCCGAAATAACACGAAATCGCATTTTCGAAGGACCCCAGGACTCACCAATAACATATTGCTCCAGAACGGGTGACAGAAGTAGAGTGGAAAGGAGGTTGACTATAGCCCGTGGAGAAAGAGGACCATATTGTCTCGCAAATCATATCAGATGGTGGTCAATGTTTAACTGGTTTGGTAATGTTTATTATACCAAATACCTCGTAACATTATTCTTATCCGTTCAGGATTTCCACTCATATCTCCGTTAACTCAGTATGTCAAAGTTTAAAATAATAAAAGCGACCCACGCTGCGCTGGTAGATAACAGCACAGTTTGCACGCCAATAAATTATTTATCTAAAAATTAAAATAAAGAATTTATAATTAACAACAAATTCGTACTTTTTACTTACGAGTAACCACATCGTGGCATTCCGAAAACAACTGAACATTATTCGGCTGACTGATTTTCGACTGATTTCGAACGACTGTTCGAATAAAAATAAACCAAACTTCATGTCGATCTGGTGACCGAATGGCCGACTATACTAGCTATAAATTAATCAGATCTGTTCATCTAAAAATTTTATCTCTGTGGTAGTAACACATTGAGTTACAATGCTACGCGATATTATTGTATGATAATACTTACAAAATGTTTTATTGACTACTGCCTATTGTGGACTATAACGTTTTTAATCTGTTACCTAACTAACAATACTAATTTGTTCTGTATTCTGAGTTTATTTTATTTGTGTGAATAATTTAGTACGTAAATCATTTTATAATCAATAAAGCCTTCAACTGAATTAATACAGGAATAAAATTTATATGCCAACAAACAACTTTATTTCAACAGGATGCTATATTTGGCTCATCCATTCCACCTCTCTCAATTTTTGTTTGTTTCAGCAAAAAGCTGACAGTTTTTATATATTTTAATGAACCATTTTAAATTAAACAACCCTATTGTGATATACATTATCAAATAATTTCCAAGGTACACAAGTTCCAAGGTACAAGGTATGACACCGTTACAGTTGTATTATTTAATAATTAATAAGTATATTTTTCAAAATAAGAATTGTCAAAAATCATTTCTCGTGGGATTAGATTCACTCTTTATGATGAGAATTTTCACTTCGCTCGTATTCTTTTAGTCGAGTTTGCCACGTTTTTTGTACAACCACGTTGGAAAGTATTTCGTGATACCAGCGAATTTTAGTATTTTATCTTCGAGTGTTTTTGCGTTAGGTACTAATTTCTGGATTGTTTTATTAATTAATGTGTGTCAAAGTTACACGAACTTGTTTTCTTGTTGTTTTGTCTGTTCCGGCTATGTGTTATAGTAAGGAGTCAATGTATTAGCCATCTCAGATACATGTCATTACATGTTCATCTGGCTTCAACCCATTAAAGGCCCACTGCTGAAGCACGGGTCTCTCCTAGTAACTGAGGAGGCTCTAGAGCTGCTCCAATGCGGATTGGTAAATGAGTTCCCAAACCAAGTGTTAGAAGCTTCAAGCCACACGAAGGCCCTCGACAAGGCTTTAATACTGCCATCTAACGATTACAAACAAAAAGCCCGACGGCTTACGGAGCGCTATACGGGAGCGCTCAAGAAATTTTTGCCACCAGCGGTCCAAATTGAGTCTAAACATAAATAGTCGCTAGTCCAGTACGCGGTCCGCCTGTGAACACCCGAATGTAGTACATCGAGTTCACCGTTTTACATAACGGAAAAAATGCCGGGCAGCTACTATCACTGACTGTCGCTTTTGAATCCTTAAACAAGTTTACTTTACCGTAGTCGCCAAGTTGTTTTAAATCTTCTGAAGAGGTTAAAACATTTTTGTTTTAAGTACTCACTCGTAAGATTTAATACGTATGTTTTCATACCTGATTTGCCTTAACTATCTCTTTTAAGATAAGCAATCATAGAAAATCATTTCATATTATTTAATAGCTGTAAAATTTTAGGTTGGAAGAAACATAGATTGGAAGATAACTCTCATATATGAATTTCTTGAATTACATAACGGAATATCCTAGACCATTTGTTATCTGTTTATCAAAAATAAGTCATAATAAAAATAATATTATCTGTCATGAAGGAAACTTTACGGTAACTCTTCTTCTTTCCCATCAGCTTTTAGTCATCCTCCTGTCTATTGTTCTTATGATGAACGGGCCATGACGGGCCATGGCGCGTTCTGACGTCCTGCGCGTCTGGATCTATTGGTGATATTATTGAACCTGATTGCTTTAACGATGTTTCTTCTGCTGTTTCTTCTTTTCTGCTTCTCCGCTTCAAGGAGCGGGTCTATCACTCCACACGACCAATACCCTTTGTGTTGCCATCTATGGGTGGCGGTGATCACTTACCAATCGGTGACCCGTCTGCTCGTTGGCCTGTTCAAGACAGAAAAAAACGTTACCGGCCAAAACTATTTTAGCGCTGAGTCATCAAATTATGACAGCCAACTATGCACACACTTACAAACAAGTAGAAGTGTGAGTGATAGCTATCAGATCACCCACGCACCATCACGATGTGGTAGAGCGATTTATAGGGGCTCTAGGGGGTACGATCGAGCGGGCTCCGTCGCGACATAATTATCCTCAATTCCATTTAAACATTATTATCCTTTATCTCTTTTATAGACAGGAGGGTGAAAGGAATTACGTAACGTAAAAGAAGGCTTCACGAATATTATGTTTATAGCTTATTTTTTTTTTTTTTTTATTACTCGAAAATCAACCTTAAGCTTAAATGATAGAAAAAAGAGATTGAAGCAACCATCCATTTCTAGGTTTCTGGTATTAAAGTACAAAGTTTGTTACAATCACAAATCCATTAATTTCTATCAATTCGTTTGCGTCAGCAATAAAACCGCATTCATAACGATTGTATTTTTATTATCTTAATTATTGTAAACAGTGATTTACTCCAGGTATCCAGCAACATGTATTGGCTATGTCTGTAACTGGTACATAGTTGGGGACAACTTCATTGAGGTCAATACATTCATACATTGTTGCGACTGATCAATCCTGACTAGTGGCATGGTTAGATGACTATATTTCATTCAGCCAATAGAATGCTTATAGGTAGGTATGCTTAAAGATAAATATCAAAACGTGATGATGAAAAAGATAAAATAGGAACGAACGGGACAAATTATGAAAATGTAAACAAAAGGTAATTTTAAGAAATATACTTGTTGGAGATACCTCGTGTGCTATCTAGGTATACGTAGTCAATGTTTGTCCAAAAACCCAGCACTCTTCACGATATGATAAATCCTTTCACGGGGAATCTTCTCCGCTTCTCTCTCCACAACCTGCATTTCCTTGTTGGTGAACCAGGACTCCTTCGCCAGCCCTTCAGCTACGGATGGGTTGTCGTAGAATTGTTTGGACTTAAGCAGCTCTGGAGGCAAGAGACTCTCGCTGGCAGCGTTGAGCTCCACAGCTGAATGAGGCTGCACTATTGGGGCTGAATCTTGGGCATATTGAATGCCTACGGGTTGGAATGGAGCGGCGAATAGAAGACCAGGTCGCGCCTGGACTACAGCCACAATGGCTGATATGGTAATAATGTAGCGCATTTTAAACTGGAACAAACAAACACATTTTTCATGTTTTATTTTAATTTCAAACAAACATATTCTCAAGATCTCTTCAATTAAGAGATGAGATCTATGTTCAGTAGTGAGCAATTAATGGGTCGAAGCCAAAGCTATTATTATTCCGGCTACTTTCGCCTCTTACAATACTCTGGTCTACACGAAAAGTTTTAAAATTAACTTGTAATAATTTAAGACATCTGAGATGTTTATCAATATCTGTTTTTGTAACCTTCACACAGTTCATTCTTCAACAAACCACACTTAAAGTCGTTCTACGTTTTTAATTATAACAAAATAATTCATTTCAAAGCTCATATGGTATGGAGACCGAATACTGAAATAGCTTTAGTTGCTCGTCTATACAATATTAAGAATGGTGAAGGTTCCAAGAAAGCAAAATCTAAATACTTTCAGATAATTTTACAATAAAACATCATGCCTCGTAATGTCAAGTAAATGAAGTTATATTTAACTCGACTATGTCTCGTGACGAAGAGCCTGACGAAACTAGTTCGACTAATTTACATATTCTCTCCACTTAACTTGAAATTCAAGGCGCATCGCATGTCTCTACACAAGATAGCTTATTATAC
>DWKC01001296.1:0-10336 GCA_018249195.1 Racta chiria
CCAAATTTCAGAGGAATCGGTCAAGCCGTTTCGGAGGAGTTCAAGTTCGAACACCGTGACACGAGAATTTTATATATTAGATATATATGTATATATAGCAGCAGATATATATTTATTTCATCATTCGATTTCAATCGCATGCCTTAGCTCACTGGTCGGTAAACATTATAAATTATTTGTTTTTCTATACAGTTATCAATGAACACATTTATTTCCGCAGCACTTACTCTGGTATTTCGAGAGTTTCTATTTGGAAATCGCGTGAAGAATATTGGTATTTAGAAGTGCGCAATGCCTATTTTAAATCCTTCAAACTCAAACTCAAATCATTTATTTCATGTAGTATTTTTTTCAATACACCTAAGAACGTCAAATATTTACCATCGTTTCGCGAAAATTGATATGACCTGCTTCATCACCATTGTATCTCTGTGGTAGTAAAATTGACACTTGTTCATTGTTTGCCAATTTTCTTTTACTCCACATAAAGATACAATGAATCTTTATACAAATTCTTTAAGTATGTGTGTTTTTCAATGTTATACATTGTCTCTGCACATCCCTAAGGTTGTCTGGTAGAGAATGCTTTTCAGCATTAAGTCCGCCTTTTGTACCACTTATCTATGAGGGTCAATAAAGATTAAATAAATAAATAAATATTGTTGAAGTTAAAATTCAAAACCAATTATTCCTATATGTTACCTATTTTTGCAACACATAAGAAGGGAATCTTCGTGATCTTCATGAGCAGCCCTTGGCTTCTAATCGTTAATAATCTACTATTGAGGTCTCTCCTAGTGATCGATGATTAAGATGACTACGCTGGCCTGGTGTCGGATATTTTTATACCGACCGAAGGTCTCCGACAAGGTATAACTACTGCGACCTGACGATAACAACCTCAACCGAAAGTTATACGTGCTCTCCGAAGTAAGGAAGCGCTCATGTAATTGTTGTCACTGTCAGAACGCGCCCGCTCTTGCTTAATTCTGCCAATCACTCACGATCGACACAAGCCACCGAGATATGAATAAAGTCAGGCCAACTCGAAATAATATAAAAGCGTTTAAAATATAATCGAAAGCGATAAACTCAGTATGCTCAATATTCCGATAATGGCGTTGAGTGCAAGCCTGGTTGCTTTATCATTCTTGTTACAATTTGCAGGCGCCTCGAGCATTCCAACGCTCAGTGTTGTTAGTTTTGTACTCGCTAAATGCAAGCCGAAGCCTGACAAATGTTGCGTCGGCACGTTCATATCCCCAAAGTTTATTTTAACGACGATGGATTGCGCACAAACGTGCTCCTCCATAGATTATAATGGAAAAGAGATACCTGTAATTAAAGTGTACCTACCCTTACGCCTGGAACCAAGACTTGAAGAAGAAATGCGTCCAGATGGTTTTGCCATAGTGTTGGTTTCGACAGAGAACTATAATTACTTAAAATTATCCTCTTTGGAGCCTTCCTGCGTGTTTGGACTCCTAGCTTCCTTTCCTCGTCTTAAACGTAATCTTACCTCGCTACAATCTACTGTTATGAAACATTGCGATAAAGATTTGAAGCACTCCGGTGGATGGTATATCTGTACTGGTATTAGACTACTTGATCAAAGCAAAATTTGTCAAGGCACGCCATTGCTTCTCGATGGAAATGTCATTGGAGTAATGGGTAGACGAGATAAGAACAGCTGGATATATTCAGGCACTAAGTTTATTGCTGTCGCACCAATGATTTCTTGGATCCGAGCTGTCGTGGATAACGCCAGGAGGCAACAGCTGCCTGGTACCGTCACATTCGCCATAATCCCCTCAAAAAATACGGCCGAACAAATATCAACGCCAGAAAAATTGGTTTACGTGACCCTGTCTGTAAATACCATAAGTGACTTAAGACTTAAAGAGGATGAACAAAAATTTGCTACATCTGTTGTAAAAGGGATTAAAAATGTGACCAACACAGGTCTAAATATTACGAACTACATGTACGCTACCACCGTAATTAAACGAATCATTGTAGAAACAACCAAATCACATCCAGACTCATTTGATACAACAAGCACCAAAAAATTAACGACTCCAATTACAAAACAGAATGTAACAAGAACGCAACCAAAAACGACAGGTTATATTAAAAATAAAAAAACTACAACAAAATTATCGACTGCAGTTACTAAACAAAATGTAACAAAAATTAAAAATACAATTGCAACGAACACAGGTAGCCAAAAAATAACCAAATCGCAATCAAAAACTACCGGTTCCTTTAATAATACAAATCCTACGAAGATTCCCGTTACAAGAAGGAACGTAACAAAAACTAGAAGTACAATAGCAACGCATACAGGTCGCCTAAAAATAAGCAAACCGCAATCAAAAACTACCGGTTCGTATAATAACACAAATCCTACGATGAAATTAATGATTCCCGTTACAAGAAGGAACGTAACAAAAACTAGAAGTACAATAGCAACGCATACAGGTCGCCTAAAAATAAACAAACCGCAATCAAAAACTTACGATTCCTATAATAATACAAAAATAAGAAAAATTATGAAGAATCTAACGAAGATTGAAGTTACAAAACATATTTTTGCAAAAATTAGAAACATGACCATAGCGAACGCAGGCGCCAAAAAGCTGACAAACCCACCCCCAAAATCTCCAGGATCAATTGATGCTACAAAAACCATGAAAATGTTAACGAACCTTATAATAAAAAACAACGTTACGAACTTAACAACATTAAATACCGAAAGCAAAAATACTATGAAACTGAATCCACAATACCCCGATTTATCTTCTACTCTGAAAGCGAACATTAAATCAAAGAAAACAGTTAATATAAACGGAATACTAAGAACGAAGAAAATTACAATATTATTAGATAAAAGCACGTTGAAGAACACATCTAAAAGTAATTTATCATTAAAAACCACGCCAAGTAAAAAATATAGAACCAAAAAGAAACTAATATACAAAAAAATCAAATCAATCAAAAACAAAACTGCAATTTCGATATCGAATAATATTAAGAAGTTTATGTTGACCCAAAATAGCAAAACGATATCCACAAGATTACCGGTATCTGAAAACACAAAAATATTGACAGAGAAGACATTATTTAGAAATACCGACGAAACATACTCTTCGTTATCGACTTTGGACAATTCAAATTCAACAACTATTTCATGGATATCTCCAGATTATACACAGCTCTCTACAGTTAGTAAAATAACCAGTGCTTTGGAATGGTTTAAAACAAACATAAAAAGTAAATTAAAGGACAACCCACAAGTTCTTATATTAACAACAGTTCGACCTATTTACCTAACAACAACGGAATTTGTAGATCTCACATAATTGACATTGCTGTAAATGAATAAAATTGTACACAAATCGACTATAAGTATTTGAACATCCAAAGACAGTAACAAAGGCTTTCTTACCAAATCACGATTTTTTACTATTCAAGGTTTATGGTCTAGGATGCACACGGCAAACTTTAAGGGTTCCGAATTTTATACAGAACTAACTTACGGAAACCTATTCCCTAAAGTCATAGCTAAGGTCATTCCACTCGTAAGAAGTCCTAAGAAAGTGACGTAATATTTTTTTTCTGATAATTCCATAGATAAATAAGTATATAGATTAGTGTCTGTCCGATTCGATTTCAGTTTCGGCCAAAAAATTAAGTTTCGGCCGAAATTTAGTGGTTGTGAATTGTCGTACATCGTTAGGCTAACTTCGCGACTATTCGTGGTCACTATCGGACCGATCGCGTTGACATGTCATTAAGCTTTGCACATGAGTAATTAGTTAATTCTATTGTTTTTACTTGTTTTAAACGACAATTGAGTCTGTTATAACTTATTATGGAAAGTTATTAAATGATCGATTTTCGTGCCATACAATTCTACAAGTAAAAATAATAATTTATTTTCATAAATATTGTAAGATCGGTATTGAACTTAAACACATTTTATTACAATATTTATTTTTAAATGATATTAGTCAGTACCTATATATTACATTGAATATAGATCTTGATAAGCTACTCACTACATGTATGTATAAAACCGCATTTCGTTTTAAAATATCCAGAGGACCTTGTTTTTGTCAAGAGGGAAATCTAAATCTAGATAACCAATACGGGTTAAATGGGATTTATACCCACTAAAACCCCCTAGGCAACCACCCGACGCATCAGGGGAGAATCCGTGATTACATGTGAACTAATCGTCAACTCCCCTGCGTAATGAGCCATCCTTTCGTCAAATTTTCATCGATAACCACGTTTTTTCCAAGCAGGACTACTGGGCTCGGGTCTCCACTCATAATGTGAGGGGTACAGGCCATAGTCCACCACGCTGCCCAAGTGCGGATTCACACACCTTTGAGGACTTCTATGAGAACTCTCGGGAGTGCAGGTCACGATATTTTCCTTAGTAGTCAGTGATAATCAACTTCGGATACGCACATAATTTTGAAAATTAGAGTGCGCAGGATTTGAACCCGGGACCTCCCCTTCGAGAGGCCAAAGTTCAAACCAAGTTATTTATAAATCCAATTGAAATGTCATCTTTATGGTCTAATTACACTGTTCCGTGTCTAATTCTAGTTCCATCCATTACATCGGTACGAGACACTGCTGCCATCTGTGGATGAATAGTTGATGGTGGTTTGGGTCTTTTTGGGCTGGTGCATCTAAAAAGAGTAAATATAAATTAACATATCTTTTTTTATTAGGAAAAACAAACAGTTACAAACTAATTACTTAAATAAAACTTTTGGTCGGGTTAATTGCTGTAAGTTTGCCACCAGCACCGTTTTCCATCTTGGTTTTCTTTGTGTGGTTTTAGTTTAAATGTTCTTGCTTTTTTTATTTTGCACGATTTGATTTTATAACTTTAGTTTTGGAGTTTGAATGAAATCAATTGTTCTGTGTAGTATTTACGTATTAAGTTATTAAATATAAATGTCTTAATGTACCTAAATGAGTTATTATTTTTTATATCACACATTATCAACAAATCCAATTTGGCGCTTGGGTTGGGCGGACTGAAATAGGATATTGAGTGTTACCATGTATTGAAAACAATTACTAATGATGGACTATTCAAGTCATGGCAGCACTACAAAGGTGTCTTTAATGACAGATCTAAAGAAAGAATTACATCTGAAATCAATTTGACGTTACTGACGTTTATTCTGTCTATTTAGTTTATGGTCCTTTCATTTCGTTCCGTGAGTTTGATTGTGTACTATTAGCATAAATATTGTTGGCTTGTTCGAGAAGTCAGCTGGCACGACCAACAGGTCTATGTGTTGTCAGGGGTCACAATTTATATTGTAGTGTAAACGCGAAGCGAGACCGTTTCTATTAAAGCTATCGTCATCGTGAACTTCGTCGGTCTGTGATAATAACCTGCAAGTTGCAGTTTCGGTTTATCTCTATCCAAGTAGGTAATCGAATAAAAACTTACAATGACCGTCAATCCGAGTGGAACCGTGAACTTCAAAGTGGTCCTGCTTGGAGAAGGGTGCGTAGGGAAAACATCTCTTCTTGTCCGCTACGTAGAGGATAAATTCACTGAACGTCATATGACTACTCTTCAGGTAAGATTATCAACTTAATAACAAACATAGAGGCAGCTTTTATCATTTGTACTGTGTTGCGCAATAAATAAAGCAAAAGTTTTTATAAGCTCATCAATAATACTGGTGTATATATAATCCGGCTATTACTGGTATGTTTATAGATTCTCTAGAAAGAGTAATTTTAAGGACTTAATTTTTTTTTGTTCAATAAACCTAATTGCGTCTCTTGGTAGCTATAGCCTTTGAGATAAACCATTGTCACAAATTTAGATACAGAATTTACTAAAAGCATTTGTAATTAACAATTACCTTGGGTTCATTAATGTTATTTTTAAACAGTTTCAAAATATGAATTGATTGCAAAGGTAAAAGTTAATATGTAGGTACATTACCTTATTTTACAACAGAAAACATTTATTGATTGCGACCAGATATATCTGATTAATGGAAATAAAGACCTAATACATGAATTATCGAAGACACTAAGTACATTAAAAGTTTTGTCTGTCGGAACATGCGTTGATAGTATTCATGTTGCCTGGTTTAACCACTGTCATCAAGGATACCAAGGAAAGATAATGAAGCTCTGACCACCACTCTTAAAAAATATAATTAATCACGAATGAAAGATCTATTTCACATTTTTACAGTAGTGGGGATTGAGGGGATGTGTGTGTGAGGTGTGTGCTACGCGTGTGGAGTGTTAACTGAGATTGAAGCAAACCCACTTGGCATGGTTGCTTCCACATGGATTAAAAATAACCAAACCTACCCCACTTCCCTTCCACTGAACTTATCATTGGATTTTTTTATAGGACATAAGAGTTATAATCCCAAAGGCCACTGTGTCTATTGTTGATCTATTATTGCCAGACTCATTTGAGCTATATTAGGTCCACATGGAGAGAACCATTGAGATGAACCTTAGGACATTCTTGGGTTCTACGTCCTTGCGCACTCCCAGATTTGATGTTTCCTCTGCCTCATTGTGGAAACTGTAAGCTGCTGTGTTGCTCAGGCTTATAATAATATTAATAATAATTTTATTTCGCAAAATTTATGTTTACAAATCAATCACAAGTTGTTTTAATTATAATTATAGTGTGTAGGTATATTGTAGTAAGAGTAACATGAGGATTTTGGTCTGTCTGAACGGATGCTCTCTGCCACAATTCCAGCTCCCGATTCAGTCCGCAATTTGGCCTTCTATATAGAAGCATATGCCCACCATAGGTTCGGTCCTACAATAGGCGCTACTGCCCACTTTGGCCGGTTCATCCTCTTTCTCATTACAAGTATATCTCTATGTCCAGGTTGTGTGTTGTCTATGTGTTATTACCAAGCATGTTAAGCACCTGAATTTCTTCAAGTACAAGCTTTGATTGCACTTCTACGGGAGCACCACCTGGCTATCTAAAAGTATTGTTATGTATGTTATCATAAACTTTTTCCAGGTTTTGGTGTACACAGTGTTATTGCTAACACTTCTATTCTGAATACGGTAGCGAATGTGCGCTGGTTGCTGGATAATTATTGTGTGTATAATCTCTATTAAGATGTATATACAAATTACCTAAGCAACATTCTGTAGAATGTCAAGATATACACTTTGGTAGCGGTCAGTACCTAATAATGTTGATTTTCAGTTCTATAAAAGGTGACTGCAGTCAGAACAGTACGAATCTAGAAATGGTTTGTTGCTAATTTGAGCTTGACCTACTAATGGAATAAGTTCTGAACCCTATTTGTAGAGAATTCAATAATTGGTATTTCAATTGGAAAATTAGTTGCTTACAATGACTTTCTCATTTCTCTAATTAACTTTTTACTATCTCTCTCTCTTTTTAAATCTTACTACTATGCAGATATCTTTTACATTTGTTTTTATCTAGACTGGTAGATACAAGTATACCAAAGCTATAGGTATAGGCATACCAAAACTAATTAGATAGGAAGTTATAAGAATCTATATAGCTTGTCCAAGCAGTATCTTGTAAAATAAGTACCTCGGCTTTTCGTGCTGTCGAGTCACCTGATGGTAACTGATCAGAGTCTCCCTTGGACGTAAGCAATACTAGGCAAGGGTGTCACTAATGTGCCAAGAAGAAGTTAAAAACCTGCTTGTTGCAACATATGCTAGGTGAGGAAGAGGAAGCAGTACAATGTTAAAGCAATCAGTAAGGACACCAACCAATCCGAGACACACCAACAACACTCCAGGATGGGTGGAGAATGACTAAGGCTGGAGTGAAAGAAGAGATATTTATTGAAAGTAAAAAAATCATTGATAAAACTTTGAGCTAGGTTTTGCCCGGGTCTGTAACTGGTGTCATAAGAATTTAATCTATCCCCGGCGTACCTGATCACGTTTCAGATCATCTCCCAGCTTATGTCCTTGTTTTTGCTTATCCTGTAACTAATCCTCGCCCTAGCGGATTATTGTTTCTCGTATCAACAGCTTTTTTAGAATCGGTTGAAGTATCAATTATGTATATTTCTCGGAACAGTTCATATTCCTGTTCGGATTCCTTATTGCCTCTGTATAGATCGATCGGTAATAACAATCACTTTATACCAAATTTTCTATTAAATATTTTCTATAAAATACGTTTATATTAAAGTAAATGTCGATAAACATCGCTGTAGGCTAGTTGGTGACAGTGCCTGCGAAGGGTCCTTTGTTCGATTCCTGGCCGGCTGTTTGTTACCTCGTGTGTTGGATGCTAACTGTGTATTGCGTGTTGTCCATGCCGTACACGACAGAGTTCATCCACTAGGATCAAGCGTCTGAAATTCATTTAATTTATTATATTAACTATGTATTTTTGATTTTCTATTGTTATTTTAGGAATTGGAATGTATGTAGAGTAGAATTGTGTATGCTCCATAACATAGCTCGGCGAGTTATGTCGATCGTAAGTGATAGGCTGTTTTCTTTAATTAGTACCATGGACAACCACAAAGTCTTGACGTATGTGAGCCTTCTCCCAATTCCCACCCACAGCGAGCAAATATCTATTACTTAAAGACCAATTTAATAGTCATTAAAGGTTTATTTTTGGTGTAGTAGACGTAAATTATTTTACCTAAAAGCATTATTTTATTTTACGATAGACACATTTGTCATTTTTATGACTTAGTTCACGATTTTCCCACAGATTACAAAATGAGTATCCTTTTTATGAACCTAGAACATTCTATAATTTTCTAGCGACTAGCAAGATTTCTCAATTGTCCAGGATCAGCTCCAGCTGCTTTTAAATTCACATTCAGCTCGATTCCGACTTAGTACCCGATGAAATGCATAACAGCTTGAAACGTCATCATACCAAAAAGGTTACTTACATTACGCCTATGTAACCATTGAGAGGACACAAATCAGCCGTTATCCTATCCCCTTCTTCTATCTTCGTCTTCAATCAACTGACTATCATTTGCCACTTTTTAACCGACGTCAAAAAACTAGGAGGTTCTCAAATCAACTGTTTTAATTCGTTTAGGTTCTATTTCAGATTTCTTAATTCTTAACTTTTTATTGTGTGTACCGATTTTGATGATTATTTTTTATTACAAAGCTAGTGCTTGTCATGTGGTCATTTATTTGATATTAGCTGAGCCTGCGACTCCGTTATCGCGGAATTTGTATAGACGGAATTCTTTATCTTTTTTATTTATGCATCGATTTTAATAAAAATACCCCTAAGTATTCGATTGATCCAAGGTTAGCCCAATATATCAGTGAAAACGCATTCAAATCAGATCAGCCGTTTCTGAGATGAGCGCGAACAAATCACAGACAAACAGATAAAACAGACATATTTTTGGGTTATCTTCCCTACTACAAACAACTACAAAATTACAGGGGGTAATTTTCTCCCATATATCTTCCATGTACATACAGCGATGGCGATGGCCTACGGATTTATTATATGTATGATTTATTTAAATCAGAAGGACATCTGACAAGTAGATTTTGCTTTATCCCTAATAATGCTTATTTAATTGAATTTGAGTTGCTTATATTCTCATAAGAGGAGATAACGCGCCTCCCTGCCATGCCAACTCCAAGGCGCCTGCTGTCGTCAACTTGACGTTTGCTCGCGGACATTCCAACACGATCCTTCGATCAGGTTTTCTTCTGATCGAGTTATCGGTGGTATGTTGGATGTTAAGCTGTACCCGCTTCATGTTGCTATGTTATCTAGAGAAATTCATCCTTGGCCACTTTTACAACGGGTGATGGGTATTAAGACAAAAATCCGCTTATTTCTGGTGTATTTCTGGTTGGTCTTACGTGGTTAGCTGGTAGAGAATGCTACTAGCATTAACCTCGCCCTTTGTACTGTAATAATTGTGGTTCAATAAAGTATAAATAAATAAAGCAATATAAACAAATGTTGCTATAACTCCTCTTTACAGATCAAACTCGACGGCTGGCAAAGTATGTTTAAATTCGAACATACAATATTGTAATTTGCTTGTCTGAACTAAGCATTGCATGTTCAGTAGCCGTATTCCCTTTGAGCATTCCTACTGCGATTCCTCTTTTGTCTCGCACTACGTTCTATTACAATTGTACACGTTCGCGTTTGAACATTCCAACTCGGGGCAAATGCTTTGTTGGTACCTCGGATGCTTTAAGACCATATATATAATTATCATCACCAAAGCTTTCTCTGTTGCTGTTCCTAGATGTATTTTCAATGATCACTTGTTTAATTTCAAATACATATAGG
>DWKC01001297.1:0-10335 GCA_018249195.1 Racta chiria
CAACAATAAGTATTGAAAAGATTTATAGATTTTAAAGCAATTTCAAACCTACAACAGAAAGTACAATACTTCATATAATATATTATGTACTTGAATACGTAGTATATATATTTAATATTACGCAAATAGAAAAAAATGTATGACGTACATTTATACACAATTTAAGTGCTTTATTGGGTAAATCATTACATTTACTGCTTGTTACATATGAATCTATTCAAGCTTGACCACAGACTACTTACTAACTAGAGTAAGATGCAGACTACCACAGACTATTTATTAATTATTATTAACACAGGTTAATTAATATCTATCCAAGTATACACTAATATACCATTACTACCACTAGAATTTGTCATGAAATAAAATGGAGTCAATGAATCACAGTTTAATTTATCCGAGATAGTTTTCCTCGACGATACAGAATTTATGTACAATTTTGTATAATCTGCACCGTTTAATTTGTTCGTAGTATTTTCGTTAGGCTTGAGGGTTCAGCACGCGTCGAGGTCCTGTCGTTGACACCACTCGAGGACGGCTGCCCAAGGTCGATTTGCCCAAAATTAACCACGCCTCGGGTACGCAGAAAGCCGGTTAAACGACTGATTTGAAGCAAGCAGTTCAAAAAGAAATTAAGTATACGTTAGCTTCACTTTTTAACATAAAATCGCTACACGGAACGTAGTACCTGTTAAAGTGAAAGTCAAAAATATAAAAATCCAATATTTGCAATCAATATCAATGACAGTTTGTGTTACTACAATATCCTTCAAAACTACCTTCTATCCTTCAAAGCATTTTTTTGAAACCGAAACCAAGGTTAATTGATTCGTTGACCCAAAAAACCCGTAACTTATAATTTGCATAGCAATTGCTGATGTATATTGTTCATATTTGTAGTAAAATATTAGTCATAGCGGTGAATATTATACTCGTAGAGAGGGAAGGCGAGCTTCGCATGTCTGGTGAGTCATATTGGTATGGGGATGATATAGCTAGAAGCCGCGGCGTCGCTCGCCGGGCCACTGGGTCTCGATGCTCCCGATGTATGACCCATTAAGATTAATTAGATCACATTAATCATATGGATCAAGATTAAAGTGGTAGAAAGTAATTTGGCTTGAATATTTTTATCATGGAAAGAAAGCGGTAGAATACAATTTTGTAAAATATTTTTATTCGAGGTTCCTCCCTACAGTTAATTTTAGGATGTTGTTTTTGATTAATTCTTTACGTCTTTATGTACATGATAAGTTACTTGAACGGTGGTTCGTTTACTGTTACGTATATATCCTAGTATCCAAAAGGCTTTTGCTCGAATCGCTAATTCTATTTACCCACCGACGCAAAAAGACATGTGTTTAAAGTTTTACGTGTCTGTAGCATCTTAACTCTCAAACGGACCATACATTTTGTTCTAGTTTTTTTTGTTTCAAAGGTACTTGAGTGTGTTTTTGACGGGATTACTTAAATTTTAATAATATTTTGCACTGTTTTATGTACATGGGGAAAGTTTAAGCTATACCTCGACTACGATTAGAAAATATTTACCAACAACTGTTGCCTAGCAACCGATGTCAGATCTGTACAAAACGTATTTTTAGGGTTAAATTTAGAATAAAATAATATCCCTCTGTATTCCGTGGTATATATAATTTAATTTAATAAATTTAAAACTGTAATGGATACGTAGAGTCAGCAAATTAATGAGATATATATATATTACACTGTATTGTATTGTATGAATGTACAATCTTTCGGCTTATATAGGAAGAATATTTAAAGACCTCGCAACTAAGAATAAAAACTCGTTCTACAAGTCAATGCACACTTTTCAGTTGCCAGATATACAAAGGTATTTACAAAAACGTATTCGATACTTCCGGTGATTCCTAAATATCTGTCAGCTGGCCCTTTAAATTATTACGTGCTTCACATTCAGAATTGTTCACATAAATTATTGTTGTATATTATAACTAGCTTTTGCCCGCGGCTTCGTTCCGTGGGGCTGTTTTCATCCCCACGCAATATCATATTTGTTGTTTGTTGTTTTTGTACATACAAACATGCATACATATACATATATTTGCATATTTTATAAATTTTTGTTATTCATTTAATTAACAAGTCCCTAGACTTTGCTATTGTTAACTTCTTGACTTTCTTTAAGTGAGCTATTGGTTCCGAATAAATGATTTGGTTTGTTTCTGTTCTATATATGTATATATAGCCTTCCAGGCCCTCCTCCGAATTCCTGCTCTCCGGCTGCGGATTGGCAGATTAGATGAGTGAGATTTAGACGATGAGAAGTAAAGTCCGGCATACCAAGACCTCTCACTTCGGACCATGGCTTTTATTAAACTGGGAATCGAGAGGTCATCCTGCATTCTGCCACAAGTTCACGGCGCTCACTCACCCATACTGAGCTCTATCAGTGTACCGTGTCTTCGGCGTTACTACAATGGTGGCAACTGTAGTCGGTTCCCTTCCGGCTATACGACACAGATACTTTCCAAAGCACCCATGCCCGGAGAGTACCTGTGTCAGCCGAAAGGTCATTAACCCATGCCGCCTGTCCAACCAACTCTCAAGGACCGGTTGGACAGCCTCGACAGTCCAGCAGCCAGCTCGGGGTTGTGCTAGCCGCTCTTTCCACCTCTCTATTACCAACTGTCGAGTATGGAACTTCCGAACTTCCAGATCCCTTGATGAGGGAACCACTCCCCGGGTCCGTTGCTCAGACCGCCACTCAAATAAGGACGCTTGCGCCTCGGCTTCCAGGTCCCAGGGAGCACATCCCGCCAGCACGCATGCCGCCTCGAAGGAGATGGTGCGGTATCCCCGGATGACTCCTATGGCCATCACCCTCTGAGGTTTCCTTAGGAGGGCGATAGTTCTCTCCGACAGGGTCTCTTCCCACACAGGAGCCCCGTATAATGCCATTGACCTCACCACCCCTACGTAGAGGCGTCGGCTATTCTCAGCTGGCCCTCCTAGATTTGGCAGCAACCGTTTTAATGCTGACGTAGCTCCTATCAGTCGGGGGACCAGTCGCGTGAAGTGCTCACGGAAGTTCCAGCGGCTATCGAGGACGAGTCCCAAATATTTTAATGTTGACCCGACCTCGACAGGGATTCCACCGATTACAATTTGGGATCCGCGTGGCGGAGCTCTTCTAGGCCCGTGAAAATACAGAGCCTCTGTCTTATTTAATGCCACACGAAGTCCCACCATCTCAATTCTCTTGACTACCAGTGCCACTGATTCAGCTGCAAGCCTGGCAGCATCTTCGTAAGTAGCCCCTCTTGTAGTGACCAGGGTGTCGTCTGCATAGCAGGTCACATTCACACCTGGGGGGAGATTGCCCCTCAACACCCAGTCGTAGCCGATGTTCCAAAGAAGCGGCCCGAGAACCGAACCCTGTGGGACTCCGCACATCATCTCTTTTGTCAGTAATCGCCCCTTGTCACCCGGGTATACAATATACCTTTCAGACAGGTAGGCCGCAACGATCCGACTTAGATAGAGAGGTACATCAAAGTACTTTAATGCTTCCATTATAGTAACCCAAGGTAGGGTGTTAAAGGCATTGGCAATATCTAAGGATACCGCTAGCAGCACCCCACCTTGGGCCACAGCCTCCTCCGAGAGGGTCCTGACGCGCATTACAGCATCAATCGTGGACCGGCCCTCTCGGAATCCGTACTGATAATCAGATAGATTCGGACCCACCTCTCTGAGATGTCGAATGAGGCGCGCGGCTATAATGCGCTCAAAGAGCTTGTCGGCCTCATTCAACATAACTATAGGACGGTACGCAGACGGAGACTTTGTATCACGTCCGACCTTCTTGAGAAGTACCAGTCTTCCTGTCTTCCATTCAGACGGAAATCTTCCCGACTCCAGACAAGCACTAAGCAACCTGCGGAAACGCTTCCCAAGCACATTCAGTGCTATAATCCAGGCACAGCCTGGAATCCCATCTGGCCCCGGAGCTTTATTTTTGGCACGGAGAAATGAAATGGCTACATTAAGTTCTGCTTCTGTTATGTGAGGCACTTCCTCAGCACTGCACTGGTGCGTTGCCCTAAGTGGAGACATCATTGGAGGCATGAAACCAGTTCTGGCCGGAAAGAGGACATTAATAACATCTACTAATAACTGAGATGGGAGAGTTTCAGTAAGTGGTGGCGCCCAAGGGCGTATTTTCTCTCTCACCATTTTATAGGGACGTCCCCAAGGATCTTGATCAAGGGTCTGAAGAAGTTCTGCCCTCGCTTCTCTCTTGGCCTGGCTGATAGAGAGCTGTAGAGCCTTCTTGCATTCCCTATAGGCCTCGTACAGTTCTCCATCAAGCTCGACATTTCTAAGCCTTCGCCTACGGTGTCTGGTATACCGACGTCTAGCTTTAACACAGTTAGAGCGTAGAGATGCGATCGCGTTTGTCCACCAATACACCCTACCTTTATGGAGCCCTGGCCGAGCTCGCGACATTCCAGCATTGCATATCTGTGTCATAGCCTCCCGAAACCAGCAGCCCTCTTCTTCGATCATTACTGGCTCCACTGAGGTAGACCAAGCCTGCACTATTGCAGCCTCCATCAAAATATTTTTATCCAGACTCCGCATTACCCACTTGTGGAATGATCTGGGTTGAGAGATGGTTGCGTGTACTGGCGAGGTAGAGACGTCAAAACGGATATATAAGTGATCCGATAGAGTCTCCACACTCTCGATTACATTCCAATTTTTGACGAGGCTGGCTACTACAGGGGATGCAAATGTCACATCCACAATAGAACCCCCAAGTTGTCGTACGCAGGTATTAACTGATCCCTGGTTCAGAACGACGAGGCCTATTATCGCCGCCCATTCCTCTAGTATCTTACCTCGTGCATCCGTTATGGGAGAACCCCACGCATTTGACTTAGCATTAAAGTCTCCCGCTACTAGCGCTGGACGTCGTGTGTTTTGTAGGACTGTACTCACTGTATCCAAAAATGATTCAAATTCACTAAGAAGTCTGTTTGGAGAGAAGTAAATTGCTATTAATACATATTCTCTCCAGTGAACCGCCACGTATCCCCTTCCTCTCCCTATAACTACGAGAGGTGGAGCATTTCCAACACAAGATAAAGTTATAGCGACCAACTCATCCAAATCACTCACCCAGTTATCTGCGCAAGGGACAAGATATGGTTCGGCGACCATGGCTACTTCTATAGACCACTCTGCCAGGCTCTGTACTAACAGATCTTGAGCTCTGGCGGAATGGTTTAGGTTCGTCTGTAAGAAGCGATGGGCCATACTTAAGTTATGTTACCATCTCCTCCACAGCCCCTGGTTCTGTAGGGGGACAGCTGTTAGCTACCGTGAAATGTGGGGCCCTATTTTTGGACAGGGCTCTAGTGCTTCTTTTATTAATTGGCGGGGAGCAGTCCTTGCTTCCTAACCTATGCGTCGCTGGTCTATTTGCCGCTGTGCATAACGAACACTTTGGTTCCGCGGCACAGTCCTTCGCTTTATGGCCTGGTTTGCTACAACGGTAGCAATCTGTGCTGCGATCATCCTCCGCAGTGCATCGCACCCTTACATGTCCAGGTTGTAGGCAACGGTAGCATCGCATTACCCTGGGTGGCAGCAGCTCTACCTTTGCTGAGATCCATCCAATACGTATATTTCCGCACTCGACAATCTTTTTAGCTGCTGCTACAGGACAACGCACCCAGATTGAGCCAGCCCCCCGGAAAGTTTTTCGAATGTCTCCTACCTGGACTGTTTCCACTGGGCATTCTCCAAACTGTGCAACTGCGGTTATTACCTCCGCCGTGGCTACAGAGTCATCTAAACCTGATATACGTAACTCAGTACGTTTTACGGGCCTGGATACCTCAGCAACCCCTTCACCTAGGATTTCCTTCAACTTTTTTGCTAAGCAATCTGCCTTCTCACCGCTAGCTGCTCCTGGTACCTCCAGGATCCGGGCCCCCGTAGCGGCCGTCTTGAACTTTAAACCACTGATCCCGCAGGAGGAAAGGTCAATGGCCTCCCTCGCCTTCGTCAAAACGTTGGCGTAACTCCAGCCTTGTTTTTCTGCTGTTGGTTGTAGTGAGATAACTACTGCCGCGGATTTAGGCGGGCGTAGCTTCGGTGACCCTGCCTTCTGCTGTAAGTTCACGTTTGCCTTTCTTGCCGGGGCCGTATGAGAGGCCACTACTTTGTTTTTGGTACCTCGTTTTTCCACCGTTGTCCAGCCCGTTTCCATCGCTTCGGACATTTGTGGGGGCTGAACAGTAGTAGTTACCACTTCTTTGTGAATTGACTCCGGGGTCACCATACTTCCCTTTTTGGCTTTTTTGACCTTAGCTCCCTTCGCTTTGCGGATATCATTCTCTTTTGTTGCAGTTTTATGCTGCTGAAGTTGAGAAGTCGCCTGGATTGTGACAGTGTGGTCAGCAGCCAATGGAGGACGGATGCGAGTCTCAGGAAGAAGTCTCCCTTCAAGCGCCTCCAACCTCGCATTGAGCATGCCACCGACTTGTAGCATGATGGCTCGGATTAGTTCCTGAGCATCATCACTACTTGTCTGAGAAATAATCCTCGACGTCCCTTCGCGTCCCTTTTCCAGCTGCGGAGGAGGTTGGGGAGTGTTACTTTTATTAGCTCTCGCCATCTCTTCGCGCAAGTCTGCCATCTCTTTCCTAATGTCTACTATCTCACCCTGCAAGCGGGAATTTTCAGCTTGTAGTTTAGCTGTCTCCTCTGTGATTGAGCGAGCGTGCAAGACTTCTACTGCAGCTTTAATAGATGCAGCTGCTTCTTTGAGAGCACGCTGAAATGTACCTTTTAGATTCCTTGATTTGGCAGACACATTTAAAATCATTCCAACATCACCAAGGATTTGGTTTTTAAGGGCAACGGCAGTATGTGTGTCGCACTCATTTCCCTTAATTTGCCCTCGTACGACTCGATTTGCCTCGAGACTAAGTACCTGTTCTCGGATTTCCTCTTCGGCATCTTGTTGTTTCCGGAAAGAGATATCTTTTTTCCGTCCTCTTATTTGCCCAACCGTAGCTGTACCTTTGTCTGTTTCACCTTCACTGGAGACCCCAGACGTGGGTGGCATTGGGCGACGTCTCTTTGTCTGCTTCCACAAGCGATTTTCAGTTGCCAGAGATACAGTTGTTTGCCCGTTGGCATTCAATTCAGTCATCTCGATGGTTTCTCCCTCAGCATTTTTTGCAGTTGGGTCTGCTGGGTGCTTAAACCCATGCGCCTCTTCTACATCCTCCGTACTAACTAAGCTTATATCTAAATTAATTTGTGTTGGATCATCCATTTTGATTCCCACGAGAATGGGGGATACAAATAGTCAAACCGAGTGGTGCCCCCTGCACCCGGAAAAGCCTACGCGTAACCCGCCACGGGAGTTGGCAAGACCCTGGCGGAGGTCACACTAAAGACTGAACATCCCATCAGCCATGCATCCCCTGCGGTGTGCCGCCGCTTGAGATTCGGGGTAATTTTTTATAGAGGTTTTCTTCCTCGCAGTCCAGCCGTTTAAGGCAAGACCCTCGGCCCCTAACAAAGCCGCGAGACGTGACCACGACACTTCGTTTCAGATTATACATTCATACTTCATACATTCATTCTTCCCATCCATTCCTTCATCACACAATAAACCTTTCATCCTACTGAGTGGGGTTACGAGATTGACGGTGACTTGGTAAGCCTGTTCAGAGGCAGGGTAAGTACGCACTGAACCCGTCCCTGGTCCTTCGTTATGCTTCCCAGAAATGGGAATGGCCCTTCGAAAAGACCCGGCTCACTTGTTCGTCCACCATGCCCTATGATACTCAGAGGGACATGTGGAGAGCAAACCCTTCTACCCTACTCTAACCTAACCTTAAACTACCTAATTCTAGCTTACGGCTACTTTATCCTATTCTTATCTAACTTAGCCTAACGTACCCTAGTCGCAGTGGATGTTATAATACTCAGAAAGACGCTGCTGCCCATCTCTCCAGATAGTCCTATTAGTCGCCTTTTACGATCATCCCAGGAAGAGCGGGAATGGTGCTATTCTACCCCGGACACCTTAGTCCTTCCGGGGTATGTTGCCTCATCTCTACTTGGTTGGTAGAAGGCAAAAATAAGTAATCGGACTCTAACAGGTCGGGCTTAGAAATCCGGTCTCGATGACTGCATGTTGGGAAAATTGGGTTGAGAGGGCGAGGGGTTGGTGTCATAGAATGCCACGCTATAATCAAAACTTGCTAGAGACGTGTAAATTTAATTTTTTACTGTATTTATGATAGAAACTGAATGAAAAACCATTTTTCAGGTTAGTAGTGATTTTACAGAAGTAACCCTTTTTTATAAAAGTTATGACCTCGTGACCCCCTGGATGACAGGTCTCTTTAGAGGGTGCCTAGTGTGTACTCAATGTAGTTGATGGAGGAAAATATTTAACATTTATCTAAGTTTTGTTAATCCAGCTGTCATGCCAGATTGTAATAGTTACAGTACTACCTACCATTTACGGTTCTACTCATTTCACTTTCGAATGAAAAATACTTAAGCGACAACTTTGTAACAAGGTTGCCGGTGGTTGCTCCAACATGTGTGAGAGGGCTAGCGATTATCCAGTAGGTAGTCATTGCCTGATGGTCGATCTGATGGATGACGAGCTCATTCATCTCACAACGCAACGTTTTATTGATAGATGTAAAAGCTATCTGTCATTATTATTGTGGCGATCCATAATCCAACACCGATTAACTTTCAGAAATGTCTGAGCTTTTATTTAAGATGATCTTCTGATAACATTCAAAATCCAATTTGTTCATAACGTTCCAAATACCTATTAGATACTTTTATGATCACAGGAGTAACGCTTAGTTTGTTCATGTAAGTACCTATTACAAGAAGTCTTCCGTCAGAGTTCTTGATTTTGATTTGTCGGATAACTATATATATAATTTAGGCACTTGAGTGAAAACAAAATTTGCACCTCAATAATTAGGTAATGTTTGTTTTTGGTGATCACTACTAAGCTGGGGAGTCACTAGCGCGTTGCCTGCCACGAAATAAGTGATAGACACGCACGCGCGGGGAAGAATAAGAAAGAAGGAAAACAGTATATAGGTGAAAAATCAGGAGGCTATAAAAACACTAACTGACCCCAGATACACCAACAACATGCCGCTTCAGGACGGGTGACGTAAGAAGAATAAGATAGAAGATGACTGAAAGACGGGGAGAAAAAGAAATGAACTGGCTCTCAAGCCTTAAGCAAGAGGGTGGTTGCTAACCAGACTTGCTTCACAAATCACAAAAAGATAACCTAAAAAAAACCTAAAAAGGCAACCTACCACCAGGCAACAAAACTCGCGGAATAGCTTAAATCTGGAATTATTAAATGCAATGTCTACTCTGTACTAAACTGTCACTTTAAAGTGACACATTGACACATAAATTAATGACATTTGACAAGATATACCTACTACGTCTCTTAAAATTACTTCACATCACAATTCATATCCGTTTCATTCAAAGTTTCGAACTTCGTTTATAGATAACAATTGATAAGGATGCGCTCAGCATACAAGATCACGTAAGCGCATAGCACGTTTATTGTGATCATAAAATAGTTGTTAAATAAGTCTGAAATGGGTGTGAAAAGTGATAAAGTGTTACAAGTGATCTCAGGATGGCTTGCAATGGAACTAGTTCTTCAGTGTTTCACGTTAGGGCTTTGGCAGCTACTGCAGCTCGCAGTACGAAGGTTATGGAAAGGACAACATAAGAAAAGGACGAAAAATATGCCACCTGTAGAACGTACAGTCGATTCGTCTGTTGGAGTTCATTGTTACATGAAAATTATGGTAAATTTAATAATAAAATTAACGTGCTCAATAGGGCAGTTACAATACTACATATTATCTCAGAATAAACTCCTTTGTTTGGTTTGTTTTGATATATGTATTGCATGAGGTAAACGGTTATGCATGAGGTTTGAAAACTTTAATTATAATTAAAGGGGAGAGAGAAGAGGGTAGGTAGTTTAAATTATTTTTGGGCTTGATAGTACCAAACAACTTAAACATTCCCTTCCATGGCTTACATTATTTATTAGCATTTTTGGTTGTATATTAAATCTAGTGATGACAACAGTATTAATAATGTGTGTGTTTGTGTGTGTGAAATCAGTATCGATAACTTAAAAACGAGAGAGTTAGTTGTAACTAATATATTTACCTAATTATATTTGGTATCCCTGGTTAAGTTACCTTACCTAATAAAGATAATATTATTGATTCTGAAGTATTGTGA
>DWKC01001298.1:0-10335 GCA_018249195.1 Racta chiria
ACTATTCTTGCATATATCTTCCATGTACAGACAACAATCAGTTACAGATTTATTATATGTATGATATGATTACAGGTAATTAGTTTTTTCGAGGCGAGGAATATTTGTCAACTTGTATTTGGTCAACAAGTTTTGCAGCTAAACCTTCTTAAATACACAAATAATTCATCTTCGCACGTTTTTTCTTGATTTCAATATCTATTTACGCTATTAATTTATAGAGATATAAACACAAAACTTACGTTTCGAACAATAATCCCCAGTCCAGCCAGGTTTGCAGACAATCTCCCCAGTGGCTGAGCAGGTGTAATGTCCAAACGCGTCGTCTCTCGGCCTGCAGAGAACTTCGCACCCCGGCCCGTAGTAATGTGCAGCGCAGGTCACACGATACGACAGCTTCAAATGTGCCCCGCCGGGCACACCCCATCGCTGCTCCTCTTCCACCCAGGGGCCGCCGACGTCAGCTATACTCTGCTTCGTCATACGCGCTATCAACGTATCTGAAAATTAGGGATTTAGTTAGATATTTACATTTTGGAAATCTGTATTTTACTTTGTTGAAGAGGAATGAGAAAAATTGTGGGTAGATCGAAAGATTTGAAAAGATGTAAAGGTATTGAGAATATTTTGGAAATCTGTTTCCAAGATTATAAATAATCACAATAAATTTCAAGGTTAAAAAATAATAATCCGTAATATAAATAATATGAAATTATATTATGTTTTTTCGGAAGTATCATCAAAAATCTGATTTAAACCCAAAACTTCCTCTAGCAACACAACTCGTTTGTTTCGATTGTAATCTTAAAGGATAAAACACAGTTTAATTTGATTAGGTAAAAGAGCGTATGTTTATCAGCGTGGGAAAGGGCTTGAGTAAATTGACCTGTTACCGTCGTTTGACGCCCGCATTCAAACGTGAGATTTCATTGTTCAAAACGTGATTCAGTGTTTTGGTTCGTTGGCGCCCGTTGTGTGATTGATTAACGGCCGATCTCTATATTCTATCTATGATCCTCGGTAACTTGGCCGGATATCATCAAAAATCCATACATTGCTGCAGAGTTGATAAAATTTACGAGTTTTTTATTTGTGAATTGTATGTGAATTTTGTTACATAAATAGATCTCTGAAATTAATTTGCCGGATGCCATCAAAAATCCAAACATGTGTAAGTTGTTATTACTAAACACAGCAGTAAGAGTTGAAATATTTGTAACTAGAATTGTATCAAATAATCGTTCAGGAAGTCAGGATTGCGTAAGCGACGCAAAAACTTTGTAAAAATTCTGTCTCTCCATTCATCACAGTCGTAGGCAATGGGAAACCTCGGAGCCGACCAGTTCATACCTTTATTTATCTCTCCGTGTATGGCCATCTTTTACTCTTTTTGCCACGCTCGAAGTAACATTCCTAAGCCGGTAATCCCGACAGCGGATAAAATTAAACCAGACGTGAAACAAAATTAAAAGGTTTAAAACCATCGATCCCGACTAATTTCGTGGCGTATGGTATTCCGATACGATTGTTCTCGAGTGTCCGATACGCGTAATGAGATGCGGTTTATCGCATCTAAATCTTTCGGCTTTTGTTTATACATCCCATAAGTAAGTGCTATTGTTGTAAGATTCGACCGGTTCGGATGGATCGGTTCCGGATAGGTTTATTGATCGGCCGAAATAGGTTTTCGTTTATCCTGACGAGAGTACACGATGAGTCGAAGCCGGTATACCGCATAGTGCGCACAATTCAACTGGTAAGTCTACACCGAGTGATCGTATCTGCGCAATAAATCTAAATGATAAAATGCGTACGTACCTAACATAGTCGGCCAACGAAAATATATTAAACATGGATATATTCCGCATTCTAGTCGGATGAATATCGAAAATTATAGTTTCTTGGTATGGCGAAGAAGTACCTAGATACAGTGCTATTCATTAATAGGGATTTATCTAGAAAGTGTTACAAAGAAGCCATTGTAAGGTAGCTTCGTATTTTGAGTAATGCGATAGCTTCGGTTCTAGAGAAATGTTATTAAAACGAAGTGCAGAGTTCGGAGGGAATTAGAAAAATGATGTGTGGGAACGGGCGGTTTGCAATTTAGCTCGAATGTGCACGGAGAATTATGGCAACCGTGCGCAGACTCGCTCAGGTGTACTAGGGCTGCCAGTGACATGAAATGCGACCGCAAAACGACACAGTTTATCAAAACAAAACGTATGACTGCAGCTTCATACTGCGTCTTCACTAAACGGAAATTGCCCACTTTTGTGTTTCCAATTCGTGTTGTCAATACATATAGTGACAAAAATAGGCAGTATTAATTTGGTGAAGATTTGGCAATATTATTATAAGTTCTTCATAAAGTCTACCCTAAGTATCTCCAATAGCTTACATTTCTTTGTTTTGAATGTCACCTGAGACATTTGTTTAGAACCCAGTTGTAAAAACGTTACCATCACGTACGCTATAAACGCTAAAAACATTCATTATACCAAATCATCTTAACGATATTAAATGAAGGTGTACCCAATGGTCTATTAATGTAGCATCGATTCACAAATAAATAACGCATTTAAAGGATGAGGCAGCTTGTACGTGCCACGGCGGAGCCTACAGCATATAATTATGGATCCAGAGGTCACTACAAATAGCAGATCCGATAAAAACAAAAGAAAGCTAAAATAACCGATAATTCGAGCCGGCAGATATCGGAGGCGGACGGCGGCGATTTGGGATGTTTCGAACGCGATTTTCGGGAAATAGGGATGCGTTCACGCGATCCGACTTCCGGCGCCTATCGATCGATCAATAAGGCGACCGGATGCGAGCGATATTCATTAACTGGATAGACAAGTCAAAGTCTAGCCTCTCGGAGACTGGCCTAATTGTAGAGCGTTGGCGACCTACGTAGAAAAGGAAATTGAAGTCTCCTTGATCAATACTTCGGTTATTGATCCTGGATTTCTCAAACAAAACTGGTCCCGTAGCCGCCGGCGCTGTGGGAAACGGCATTTCATCAATGGCCCGAGCACACAAGCCACGTCCTCCTTTGTTTATAAAACTGTCCACTTCTAATGTACGACGTGTATTTCAATTTGAGAGGTGCGTTCGGCGTCACGCACTACACTGGATAAACAAACGTCAATTCGTTCTTCAACGCTCGGAACACTTATGAAAAAGAGACAGGAAAACCGTTGCGCACGACTTTACATTTAATATTCTATTGTTTTTTAGAAAACTTGTATATTCACTTGAGTACGGAATATTGCGCAATTGAAGCAATTAAGTTCGAGAGAGTCTTACTTCCAGTGCGTAATGAATCGGGGCTAACTGTAGCATAAGGGCCCGTCAACTATATCTATAATACATCTCAGCGTGCGGCGGTAGCAAGGCCCGCGGCGGCTCGCGGCCCAGACGGGTAATTGCCTCCACGAATCTGTTATCAATGCTGTCTTTTCACACGCTCCTATTCTCGCTCCAATATGGAGGTGTAAATCGAGACAGTGCAATAATAGTAAACGGGAGAGAGTAAACAAAGAGTGCGGGACATTGAAACAACGCCACACCGCGTGCCCACTGCATATGCTTAACATCTGTCGACGAAGTTTCCTGACAGCGTCTGTTACATCATAAATTGAACCTTCCGCACCTTCTTCCGTGATTTTTTATCCAGCTCAAGCCCTATAACGACGAAAGACGAAGTGTAAACTAAAATTTACTTCCTCGGCTAAGTTTTTTAGCATCGGGTAAACAATGTTCCGTTAGCGTTCCAGGTGCGGTCGGCCGCGGGCGATGCACAAAAGATTTTAAAACGAGCGGCCATATCAAAATTGCAAGCCATTCCTTTGTCAAATGGATATTTGTTTAGGAGAAGAATCTCTTTATACACTGGAGCTCATTCTCAGCACAATCGTCTTTATCTATGATATATGGTATTCTTTAGACGCCTCTTTTATAAACGATTCGCTAACGTCTTTGCGAGCTGAAAAGTAGGGTCGAGATTTTGCAGTATTGTATCTCGTAATATGGTTAGAGCCGGTTGCATTCAGCTGCGTTCGATATTAGATAAAAAACCGAATGTGATTTAATTAAGCATTAGCCAGTGAGTCGATAGTGAGTGACCACAAACGGCGTGCGTGTAACCTGTTATTATGGTTGATTAGATTTCTGTTGGTAACATTTCTTGGTAGTGCGTCGGCGCCGCCCATTGCTCCCGCGCCGTATTAAAAATATACCCGTCCTCTTAAGCTATCCACTCCAAACGCTAATGATTTTGGGTAAACCGGCCCGTAGCACCTCTCCGTATCTCCAAATCTCTCTCGAGTAAATCACAGCCGTTTTTGTGTACCGGGAGTAGTAATTATGTCGGTCAGAGTGCAGCAGGATGAAAATCTAATTAAGAAGTGGGCAGCGTCGGTCAGATTTTGCGTCTGCCATTTTAGATGTTTCTAAATCGATTCGGATGCGGGGCGTTAGGTATCCTTGTAAATTTTCCTTTTTGGCTTTAAGTCGTGTTTCGAGTTATGAATTTGGATGCACGGTATTATCGTGATGATATATTTACGATGGGCTGCCGGTTACAATTCATTCGGAATCGTTTTTTCGGTCACGCCACGTCGCATGTCCGCAATAAACAAGTCGATTCTTTATTGGAAGTTTAGGCTCTCGTGATATCGTCAAACGAACCGACTTAATATCGATTCGATTACAAATCGATTGGTAATTTAAAATTTGTGCATATGGCGAATGTTATTTTCTTGTTAAAAATTACGTGAACAAATTAGACACGAATGCGAACTCGTATGAGAACGATCCAAAATTTTTTTTTCAACTACGTATCGGTCAACGGCCATCGGAATATATTAGAACATTTCTACTAAATTTTCGTCCTACAGAAGGCTGAGTTTATTAGAATACGAGTTGCATTGCGAAGCGGCTCACGCGCCGGCCGCGTGCCTTGAACGCCAATCGTCCACTCCATGGGAACATTTTTGTCTTCCACGATATGATAATATAAGCATTCAAATATACATACTGTCCGTTAAATGCACGATAAACACCCAGAATTACAGTGAAACCTGGATGTGAGCGAGTCGTGACGGACGTGAGGTGAATTTTACAAATTTTCGATGCTTCATGACCCTTTTATCATAATCGTATTAGAGTGCAACTTACCGTCTGATCTTGACGTCTCGTTCGTGTCGTGCCACGCTTCGACTATAAGCGAGAAGGTGCCCTGAAAAATAAAAAATAAAATCATTAAATACTATCATAAAAACATTAATTAAGTAAGGTTTAAATCGCATATGCACACTTATTTAGTCACTCATTTAGTTTATTGTTATTGACAAAAATACAACATACATTAAATATCTACATAAGTGTGAAGAACATATCTACTAAGTAATTGGCTTCCAAGGCAAAAGGAAGTTTAACGGTTCCCTTACGATCTCTCCAGATAATCTTTCTCATATTTATAACCAATATCAAATATTCCCGTCTTACTTAGAACCGAACGCAGCGCAGATGCATTCCCACTTCTGACCGCGTTCGAACGTTTGATTTGTTACTCAGTGCACGAGCAGGTGTAAGTATCTAATTCATACATTAAATTAAATATACGAATGTTAAGCACAAATAGACAATTGAAGAATAAGAGGAATTGAAATTGGAACTACTGCTAAGATAATCCAATACAATGTTAACTTGAGACCTTTAAAGATGGGCGCGCCGTTGAGCATCTCAAATATTTCCTTTAGTTTACGACGGACTTGGAATGGCGGATGAGTGTAAATTAACGGCATGATAGACAGGTGAACCCAGCAGATGGTTGAATGTCTGAATTGTTTCAAGCTAAAAATACTATACGCAATAAGGCGATGGGTAGCTCACTTAACTCGATATGGACTTTTGTAATGTTTCCGTGGACTTAATAAAATCGGCCAAGCATCGGTCCGAGATCCGAGAAAGGTTCCGTAGGTACTACCGTCCACTGTTTATGAGGAAAAACCCATAATGCTCATAATAATCTAATTTGCGATTGACAGCGCGATCTCAAAAACAATTCTCCACACTGATGTCACCTTAAGAAACCTTAAGAATCGATTTCAGTAGATTCGATATTGTCACGACAAATTTACTTTCAGAATGTGGTCTTGACTGAGATCGGTTTATTATAATCGTTCTTAGTGGTTTCCATCCATACAGAACTCTGAACCCGAAGAAAAAACTGTAACGGGTGCGTATCAGATATTACTTATTGACATTTGACGGTGTTGACATAAGGCGAAACGGCAGTCGAAAATCGTCTATCGGTTGATAAGGCGGCATGTCAACACCTCAAGGCGCCCGTTTATCAATGGTTTTATGACTCTCCGACTTCTGAACCAGGTTCATGCGAAATTGTTCTTGGCTTTATGAAATTTCTCCCACCGCCGAACCGGTTCCCTTATAAATCGACGATCCCAGGCTGAGCGGCGAATACCTTCGTATTCGTATATTTATTTAACTACGAACCTAAATGGTTGTTAAAAGGTTAGATTTAAGTGTTGATCAAAGCGGCTTTGACTTTGATTTTGTAACATGGTCTAATATTTGATTTATTTTGGTGATGCATTACTAATATTGTTATTTTGAAGTCATCTGCGCCAATGATTTATCTTACAAGATTATAAGGATAACTCTCAATAACTATCTATAATTCTTATAATTCAGTTGCCTAGCAAAAAGTCGCAGCATTTATTTAAAAAAATAAGTCTAAACATCGTTTAATAAAACACGTATCTATTATTTAGTAAAAAAACTGTTACATAAATAACTGAAGATTATCGTCGCGTTAAACCGTAAATAAAGCATTTAAACAACCTTCAACCGTACGATCGGATGAGGTACGAGTGCCGACCAATTTCTGTTCGTAGTTCAAAGGCAGTTCGAACGGTCGAACCAGCGTAACCTTCACTCACGTTCGTGTTCATTTATCGATCAGAAAATCTCTCCAATTAAATGCTCGAACAGTTACACTAAAATAATTTTAGATAGATTAAATCTTTCTTTTTCGATGCAGTTGTCGTCGGCTGTATCAGATGAACTATTTTATCCTTTTTTTGGGGTTGACTACTGAAAGGGTGATAATGGGAGTCTGTTTATAAGACTTCGCCGTCTGTCGGTAACAGGGATCTGTTTCATAAACGGCAATAAGTTGAGACACAAATATAATATTGTGCCAGCTATGATAACAATAACTAAAAGTAAAAATTATAGTGGGAAAACTAAAATAAAAGCCGAAAAAGCCTCGCAGATTGAGATAATTCAAATAATTTATTTCATCATAAGAACATCAAGATCTTTAATGAAACAGAATTAGATAACGGAAGAATCGGCAAGAAATTCTTAAGGGTTTCTAAATTATATTTCCTATTCATAGTTACAGAGAGTATTTACTTACGGATGGACTCATGTCCAAAGTTTTAACTTCAAGATATAAATTTGATTATCTTTTTTATAATACACAAAAATACATTTGATTTTGTACGGACCTCTTCTTATTTAGACTCGATTCACTCCTGGCCGATGTTTAAATCAATAAAGAGGCCAGGTTAATCCTACCTCGAATACCCCACGTCTATTTGTTTGGTCAAGTAATCACCCCATAATTCCCGATTGTTTACGATTAGAAAATAATCTTGGAGTTACGATAAGCGACTAAACTTTATTAGAAACGGGTCAGCCTATCAATAAGGTAATCAGGGACCGGCGTCATACAATTATGAAGGCGGAATATGACTTTGAAAAATTTGGTCAAGTGTGAGTCGAGTTCGCAAACTAAGGATTCTACTATGCAGTATTGGCTTGTTGTTCTAATGGTTAGTAAACCTGACTGCTAGGTCGGAGGTCGTAGGTTCGATTCCCACCCATGTCAAACTCTTCTGTATTGAACAGAAATATTTGTTTTACGTCTCTGGATGTAAACATATCTATTTTTGTATTTAAACATATATATATGTATGTTTATCAATTATCAGATCTCCATATTAAGCTAATGCTTAGTTTGGGGTCAGATGGCCGTGTGTAAGTACATTCATTTACGCCAGAATGTTACCTACTTGTATGTGGAAAGTTTTTAGCATTATTTTCATTATTATTCATATTAATTCTGGGATATTTTCAATTTCATGTGTGACACCTTCCTATTACTATTTCAAATGTCTAATTATTGGGTAACAATGATAAGTAGAAATACATTGCTGTGTTTGTATGGATTTTTGTTTTTGAGACCTACTGTTGTTATATGTGGCCGACAGCGTACACATTCAGTTAAAAATATCCATATATTATAGTTTAAAAAACAGAACCAATACGGTGAAGTTTTATCATTAAGATCATACCCGTTCCATTCCCCGTATTGGTCAATAGCTTACTGGCACTGGCATTAGCACCCTTTGACTATGGAACCCTAAAACGAGACTGAATCCGTGACGGAGTGTAATTAGGTAAGTACACGTCACTGGCCATGGGTGCAGCTGCAACGACGGATATGAAGGGTCACCATTTAATTTCTTCATAAGATCACCAGAACTTAAGGAGTGATTCATATGACAGATGTCCCCGTTGTCAATTAGCTTGATGAATGAAAACATAATTTGCATGACAGAACAGGGATCGGCAATGTTTTACTATGCGGGCCAATAACACTAAAATAATTCCCGGGAGTCGGAGGGGGTAATCAGATTTTTAATAAAAAATTAAATGACAGTGAAACATTGTATTATTTTAAATAGAAATATTGATACTTTAGGAATAAAAATATTAAAAAAAATATTGTCGTTTCAGTTTTACCTGTTAAATTAGTTTTAATAACAACGGATATTTATTACAAGGTATTTTCGACCCAGTTCGATCCTGTACTTGATTCCTTTTATTTACGCAATGTAATCGTTGTCGAGATTTAGGTAATATTTTGAATGTTCCCGGCCCGAATTCCAACAGATCGCGGACCTGAAATGGCCCGCGGGCCGTAGTTTGCCTATCACTGTAGAACAATGACTTTATTTGCATAGGAACTGTCATCTAGCGAACAATAAACATTGTAGAAATCAATAGTAGAAATCCATCTTTTCCCAACGCACCTCACACGTTTTCCACAAAAACACTGGTTTTTGTTACGTCTCTCCTTACGAGATGTTAAAGCTTTCGATCCAAACAGTTTTTTTTATATAATTAGCCGACAAACCAGCAGACGAGACATCTGAAGTGGCCCGACTGTAAAACTGTTTATGGACATCAGCTAGAGTAAGAATGTATTGGTTCTTAAACCTCGAGCGACTCGAGTGGTTTGGCGGCAGGCTCAAGTAAAGTGTGGTAGCTACGGATTTCATTGAAATATAAAAGTCCCTAAAATATACTACGACATACTAGGATAATGCGATATAGTGCGATATAATATTTATCATCAAAATTGTAATAAAATATAATAATATATTTATTTCAATTAGCGTTTTCCGCATAATGCTAAATCAAAATAAATAAGAAAAAAGAAGACTTAACATCTTAAAAAGATAAAAGATAAGTTAAAAAGAACGTTTACAATGAGAAAGATAAACGACAGACGTGTTGCTGAATACCAAGTTTAAATTTGAGCAACGGGCAACGTAAGCTTTCACGAAGCATTTCTACTAAAGACGCGAACGTACCGAAGTATTACTATTTACGATCAAATATGGGTACATATTGATTTGTTAACGTATGGAGAACGCATTTCGGTCAGCTGGATCGTAAGTATATGCCGGTTCCCACGGCAGTGACTCGGTCGGCCCATAAAAAGCGACGACGTCACCGTACGTGTGTAGGTAGCCTTACAAACTCACCGAGCTGTCGAGTAAATTAGAATGTACGTTGTTGGGTGGATTAAATACATGTTGTTATAGAAATATTTTATTATTACGGGTACTCACGGTGTGTATGTTCAGATTTTGATAGAGTTGCCAAGTAGTCACGGCTTCGATTAGTTTTGCCGTACTAAACGCTAATCCACTCATACTTTCGCACGAACTCATACGCCTTGTAACATAATCGGTTTTGACATCACATGCAAAACGAGGTGGAGGATCGATTCCCGGCCGGAGCAGCCATTTATTTGACAAATGAATATTTGTTCTCGGGCATGTTATTCGTGTTGTCAATGGTACCCGATGTAATCGTTATTTTTAATTTTAATTGTCATAGTGTAACTAGCTCACGAATGTCACGTAATAAAAATAGACTCATCCATAAATGCATGCAGTGTATTAAATTATTTTGAACACAAGCATCATTACCTCGTCTATGCATTGA
>DWKC01001299.1:0-10335 GCA_018249195.1 Racta chiria
CCTACCAACCTTTGGTCAAACACAGAAAACATTAAAACAATGATGATAATACTAAACGTTTACTTACAATTTAATCATCATGTATATTCAAATATGTATGATGTATATTCGTAACAAAATCCTTTACAGAAAACTATAAAAAAGTTGATTATAATCGGTAATGTTGTTCACAAGTTGTGGCGTAACCAAGATAAATTATTGAATGATTCATTATTATATATAATATAATAAACGTCATTTTAAATATAACATTTATATAATAATCAGTGTGTGCCTGACCTGGTAGAAATATAACATCAACTATAATGCACAACAGCTACGCAATGCGTTACATTAACTATCCTAAATAAGTCGTAATTATCCCAGATTCAAATTGTATGTACATTTTCTTACCTAGAGTGTAAAGCTTTATGTAGATTACTAATATTAGTTGTACATATATTATATCAGTGTAAAGGATACTAGAGGAATTGCATTTACAATATTTACTATTTTAAAAAGCGAACTATTATAGAGTAATGTCCACCTCTGTCCTCCTGTCGCGTCTGTCTGTCCGTTATATACTCAATAACTACTGAACAGATATTTTGTAGTTTCCACCAATAGACAGAATGATTTTTAAGGAAAGTTAAGATGTATAATTTGTATAGGTTTTGTGTAAATTGGTTAAAATATGATGATAATTTTAATTTACACTTTACAGAATACAATTCTTACTTCATTTAATTATGGAAAATATAATTGTAAAACACATATTGAAAAGATAGGTAGTAGTAGGTAGGTAGTTTATGTTAACACAAACCGGTGAAGCAACCAATATTTGGATGTCTTACAGAATGTGGCCGAGTAGACTCGGTTTACAAGTAAATACGACAAATGATAAAAGCTTAGGGTTACCAGTTCGATTCATATTTAATTTTGTCCCACGTTAAGGAGAACAACTACCTGTCCGAGATGACTTCAAAAGTTAGTAGACTTACTTGAGAACTAATTGTTTGGGCTTTAGTTTGAGAAATATAATCCGATCTTTTATATTTAATACTTGAAATATCGATATAGTTCAAATTATAATAGTTTTAAAATCGAGATTAGTATTTGCAATGTTGTGGTAAAAGAAACAGCACTATTTTTATGTGATTTGCATTGGATTATATTTAATTCCTAAAAATCGATTTAATTTCTTTATCCTGCAGGATCGGCATTAATGTTGTGACACAGTTTTTAATATTGCGTCTGTATAAATCTTAATGTTATTACTTTTGATGAACAATTAATTATATATCTTTGAATCGAATTTAATCCATTAACGGGAATACTATAAAATATCCATAATGCTCTAGCTCTAACTCCCGCAACTGCACATTGATTTAGAAGGCATTAGTCATGCAAAATACATTTTGAACTAAAACAAAGACCATCACTAGTATACCAAACGTAGCATAATAGTGTATTTCCTATGCAAAATAATACTAATAGCGAACCGCTCATAGCCGCCGCCGACAGGCTTAGGTGGTTCATCACCGCTATGGTGGTTTAAGCTGGCGTGGTGGAAAATGGAATAAGATAAAAAATAAAAATCGCTCGATACTCAAGATCGCCTTAAACGAACACGCAACATGGGAAGAGTATTGATGTGATTCGGGGTTGTCGAATGTCCATGAGAATCTGCATTACTTTTGTCTCTTGTATCTTGGCGATGGTGATAAAATATAATGATATTTAACACAGCTTAATGATATTTAGCATCTAAGGAAGCTATTACAATTGTTTTAAGTAGAAATATACAATTGTAGATTCAACTCGTATTTTTTAAGTTAAAGAGACAAGGTAGAAAAATCTCGTTTCACAAAATATACCAATAAGCTCTTTCCATATACAATCTTAGTCTAAAATAGGTAGGTTATATAAGTATTTTTATGCCTGGATAGAAATTTATATAATGCAGATTGTATGACTAAGAAATACAATTTCTTTATGAATTAGAATAAATTAGATAGCTCTACTTTTACTAAATAAAGTAATAATTTATAATTAAATTTTCAATAAATATAATTTTAACAATTAATCACTAAATATATTTAAATTAACCTCTAAATACAGCGGTAAATAAGACCTAGCCAAGAAACACATTCCAGTTGGTACGCGACTAATTTTATCCTTCAAATGAGATTTCGAAAAAAATCTCATTTGTCTGTCGTAACTTTTTAATCAACAGCTAAAAAGACGATTGAGTTAACTAAGCATTTATGTACAATGCTACTGAAATAAATTCTTATTTTTACCTCCATCGTTCGAGTGATAGCAAAGATGGACTCTTGAAGTGTAATAACTATGTTGGTTCTTCACTAGTGTTTTCTGGTCTCGCGACGCCGATGTTGTAGTCTTTAAGTGCGTCTTCTATGTGTTTTACCTAAATGGAAAACATTATAATTAATACAGTATTTTAGGATGTTACAGCTTTCAGAGGTAAGCAATCGCGATCAATGCCGAGACAGGTGGCTGGACCGGCAGCCAATACCGACGACTGATACCGACAGCCGCGACCGACTACTGAGACAGATTTCGGAGACAGACGGCTGAGACCGAGAGCCGAGACCGATGCTGTGTCAGAGGGTGGTGACCGACTGCGGAGACTTACGACCAAGACCGACGACTGAAACCGACAGCCGCAACCGACTACTGAGACTGATTTCGGAGACAGACGGCTGAGACCGAGAGCCGAGACCGATGCCGTGACAGAGGGTGGTGACCGACGGCGGAGACTTACGACCAAGATTGACGACCGAGTCAAACGGTCAAAACTAGCATCCGCGACCCACCTAAGATTATAGCATAAGGTAGAATATAAATATAAATACGAAGCAGTTGGATCGCTGCCGTCGGTCGTAGTCGCATCACTCGGAAAACTACTATGTACACAAAACGTAATATGACATTTGAACATTTTTATACCAAAAGCAGGCAAACAGGCAAATGGGTCAGCTAATGGTAAGCAATCACCGCCGCCCTTGGACATTAGCGACACCATTATTGTCACCAATGTAGTGGTTGGCCCACAATTTGCAACATTTGTAAATGCAGGATATACGATATAAGGGAAGCAGAAAATTGAATACAAATTATTTATTTCATCATAGGAACATCGAGCTCACTTAGTGAGTACATCGTTGAAGCAGCGGAGGTATAACGAAATAGCGAAACTATTGGAGAGATTGAAATGCTTGTACAGGAAAAGGTTTTTAATGTCCCGAGTATTTACTAAAGCAACTTAAATTTGAAGATCTGATATACCTGACGTGGTTAAATGTTAATAAATCCAGAAAAATGTCTGCCGGGTCAGCTAGTATACTTATATAGATTGTCAAAAATGTTTTTCATAAAATCAGAAAAATACACTTTTTGCTAGTGAATAAAAATAACTAGTCGGGTTTTTATGCCCCAACTAAACAACGTCTAGTTACCGAGTTCAATTAGTCGACTATCTAAGCATGGTAAAGACCAATAACTTTGAAAACTTAGATATTAAGTCTCACCTGCGTCGCCTCTGGGTCGGTCCCTGGATGCGTGTATTTATGTAGGAAGTAGCACGTTCCGGGTATGTCCTTGGGAAACGAGTTCGGGAGACATGATCGGTCCCTCGGTTCCATATCGAAGCCGGGGAATTTTATTAGCCACCTGGAAACACACTTTACTTATAATCCAGAAGATATTGATTTCAGGACAAATGTGTGTAGAGCTACGCTTAGTGTGAACCACACAGCGCAGTCGGCATGGGCCACACAGCACCAGTACCTTTGATGTCAAAACATAATTTGCTTACGACCAAGTAGCTGGATTACGCCACATGCCACGGTCCCATTCTCATAATGTTGCATGTAAGGTCAAATTAAAATACTATCTAATTTTAAGATATACTGCAAGAGAGAGGGTAGTAGGATATTCTCGGATCGAGTATAAAAGCGGTCATTCTCAGTAGTTCGGACTCACTTTCTCTTTGGCGCTTGGAGCATAAGCACGTAAAAGTCGGTATCTCGATCCATTTGTTATTTTGTAATCGGTAGATGTTTTAATTATTTTTAATAGTTAAGCAATTGTGATTATTTCAAGTAAAATTATATATTAAAATTAAGCGTTGTTGATATTTGTTCCTTTTCTTTTTATTTTTATTCCACTCCTGACTATAATAATACGTATAATTGCCTATTACCTAGTCTAGCGCTATACACTACACACACACACACAGTTTATTTTTTTATATTTGTCACTAATAACATGACAATTTTTCTAACTTACAGTAACAGTATTAAAGATAATCTTGATGTTATATGTTATTGTTATCGGTATATTAAACGTCATGGGATGATAATTTAATCCCGATAAGCCATAAATGAAGGGTATATGACATTGGGCTATGCTTAACTGTCTCCTGATAAAGACACTTGGATTTAATGCCGTGTTTATAAATTGGATCGTAAGTCGTCAAATCAAAATTACTGTAAAATGGTCGTAACTTATAAAACGCATCCTTATTAGACCTTAACAATTTATCTATAGATATATACTTAAACTATTAAATTGCAGGCGATTAATTTCTGTACTGTTTTTGAGAGAAAATATCAGTGAGGATATCTATTTATTAAAGTAATATATCTCGCATAAATGATGTTTACAATTTGTCTGTTTGTAAGTTCGTATGTTCGTGTTGTGCATGCGACCACTTATTTCTGGAAAAGTTTAATCGATTTGGGAGTGTTTCTTTCTGGTTCCAGTAGGAGTATTCAAATTAAAATAATAGCCAAGTGCGAGTCAAGTCACACGCAATGCAGGTTTCCCTAGTTGACCGTATAGCTCGTTAACCGGCTGAGCCTACCATCATTTGCTACTATTTTGCTACGCATCAGTTATGCATTTTTTCAAACTTCTAGACCCAACGGTTAAGTTTGTAAAGGTGGTATACATAGCCAGTGAAGAAAAAAAAGATGAAGAAACATTTATTCTGTCAGAGAACATCTACAAACATTATGATAAAAATAAAAATATTTGTCGCTAAAACTAGCAGGTGTCAAGAACAAAAAGGGGTCACACGCAGATAATAGCGTGGTATAACCCATAGCCTCTGATGTGCGTTAACCAACGTTAACCAAATTACTGTAACCAACTTGGTTTACATAAAATTTCACAACGTTTTACTGCAGAAAGTTTTCGATGGGATAATCTTTATACGAATCCCCATCATACCTAATCAACCTTGTATAAATAGCATTTACCCAGCTAACGATCAAAATGCTTCTAGGATGCCATATGGCATGCAAACGTATTGTGGGAGTTCTATCCGAATAGATGAACAGACATTTAGATTATACATAAGGAGCTAAAATCATAACACTCTATTTGACATCCAAGTCGGTACAAGAACAAATAATTTCATCATACCTGCCCCGAATAACAAATATTAGTGAATTTAAAATTTATGAACACTTACGTAAATGTGGACGTTAATTGTATGGCTGCATTATATTTTAATTAAACAACATTGTGATTCCGTTTTCCTGAATATTTCATCGAATTCAATCGAAACAATAACACATTCATAATATATCTTTACCAATAACATAATTATAGTAAACTAGTAATGTAGTACTGCGCCGCTTCACTTCGATATTGCATACGGGTAAGTGATCTAAAAAGTTACGCAACAGCGGGTGCGTCAGCGGTCAGTAGGAGGATGGGTTGCTAATGGCAAAATTCGATAAGCACTTCCGTGCTTCGGAGGGCACGTAAAGCCATCGGTACCAGTCGTAAATGGCAGTTGCTAATTGTCGGAGGTTTTCAAGCTGCATACAAACTTTCGACACTTGTTGGCCACTAACGTGGAGACGTATTTGGAGCAGCATGGTGGAGTGTGTTCCAGGTGGAGGCCTAGTCATAGGAGGCATAGTATAACTGAGGAGTCAGTTATGAGGAAAGACCCGAGCTCACTAGTGGGCCAACCTCCCACCGACCGAGCCCGCTGTTGCTTTACTTTGCCGATCACTTAAAAATGATAAAAGAGCCGCGGCTTCACACAAGCCACCAGGCTTTAAGCATTTCTTGTATCTCTCCTGTGCTGTTTCTGTGTGTCTGAGATGTTTTAGCAAGCTAAAATCGAGTCGGCAAAATACACCAACTGGTATAATTTTCATTTGGTCCGATACTAGACTTAGACGCAGTTGATAGTCTGTCTAATGACAGTTAATATCAAAAGGCGCATACTCGTAAAATTGAGAAATCATGTAAAATGACGTGGCAACTTACTCGTAAGTCGTGGGACTGACGTTTATCTTCAGTGGTTCGGATCCAGATTCGAATTTATTAGCAAGCGTCACATTGTGTCCGAAGAGGCAATATTTCAGCATGGTCTTGCCAACGACACCAGCTAGGACCGTCCCTGTGTGAAGTCCTATGCGCATCTGTTGTAATATAAAAGACATTTTAAAAAAACATGAATATATTTTATGGAGGAGGCCTTTTCTCATTTAGAGGTCTTTGATTAGAAATTTTAGAGATTTATATTAAAGCAAAAATAAAATAAAAATTACATTAAAGACATAATAAATATTAATAAGATTGGGAATAAGAAACGCTAATATAAATAAAATATACTTGATGCTTATTTAATTAAAATTAACAAGCTTCAACAATCTGCAATGGAGCAGCGTGGTGGAGTATGCTCTAGACCTCCTCAGTACGAGGAGAGACCCGTGCTCAGTAGTGGGTCATTAATGAGATGAAGTTAACTAGCTTCCTCCTTCAGCTTCGGCAGCGTTGTATTGATAAAAAGTAGCCTGTGTTTTTCAGACTATATCTATAATATAATCCATCTCTGTGACAAAATTCAATTAGATCTAGCCATCCATCTTAAAAAAAATTCGAAGGAGTATACTCTCCCTAACTCAGATCCTATTTCACTAGTATTTACGAGCAATCACAAATTCAATATCATTGGACATTTATTTGTAACTACGTAAGGAGCCAACTACGCCTTTGAGCCGCGCAGCTACATATTGCATAGATGTACACGCCCGTCGGTTCCCTTTGGTACCCCTTTCTTTTGCCGTAAATATAGTTACTTATGTTACTCAGGTTTAATGTAGCATTCTAATGTTAAAAGAATTTTGGAAATCGGTCTAATAGATTTTGAGTTTATTCCTTACAAACTTATAAAAATATAACTCAACAATAATATTTTAAATTACCTTTATAGGGTTACCCTCGTGAGTAAAGTGTTGTGCACAAGTTTCCACCATTCGTAACGCCATCCATGCAATTTGGGGTGCGTGCGTGTCGATCTTGCGATGTAGACCGCTCGCTACGCAGTAAGCGTCGCCTATTGTTTCCACCTTTTATAAACATATACATATTAGTTACTTGTTTGATATTAGGGCTTGGTAGGTGTAATAGAAGAAATAAAGAGAGAAAAATAGAATAGAATAAATTTTATTTCGATACTTTTATAACAGTGTTAAAACCAAACAAAATTAATAATCAAAACAAAATTAAATCACGCGTTGAAATAAAATATCGAAAGTGGGGCCCACTCAGCATTAGTTGTGGCCAAATAGCCCCAACCGCTGATTTTCAGTGGGTCCCGTTTTGTGGCGCAGTTCGGGCAATTGGATTGGTGCGGTCGGTGTTAACATAATAAAAAAAAGATTAAACAACTTAATAAATTAATTAATAATAAAGTATTAAAATTATAATTAAAAGAAAGAAGAAGGGAGAAGATGGATGAAGAAAGAAGGAAGGAGAAAAGAAGAAGGAAGACGGTAGACGTAAGACATTTTTTCTTGAATGACTGATATTTATGGGCGTTGGTGAATACTTTCCAATTAGGTGCCTCGTTTGCTCTTTTGTGGACTAATTCCGTAAACTGAATTGGAGATAAAATAATAAGGTTTGTCTATAGAGTGCATCCTTTAAGTTATAATGTATAAGTAATAAGGTCTGAGTATGGCTGCGTTATTCAATAACGAAATGCTCTAAAGATTTCTTTCTCCTTTTACAAGTTGGTTATACTTTGCAATTTTATTACATGGAACATTAAATCTCGCTCTTCAAGTCAGAACAAATACCTGTAACTTTTCCCACCCAACTCTACCTTGTAACTTTGAACACACGTGTAACTTGGGATTCGGAACACAAAACCTCACCTTGTATACGTCCAACTCCTCACAAAATAGATCGAACACGCTGTACAGGTCTTCGAGCATCGCAATCACCATCATAGGTGTCGCTGTTGCGCATATAGACGTGAAGCCCACGATGTCACTGAATAGCATCGTGACGTCATCGTGGCTTTTGGCTTCTATATTTTCACCTTTAGAACAGTTTCAACAATTAGTTTGGGTTTCACAGATCTGGATTGGAATGACGACTGAGGATTGATAACTGATGATAATGAATGTGACAGTTGATTATCACGATGACGGTGAAGATGATGATGATGATCCTGATGATGAAGAAGATTTTTTGAGACAATCCGATAAGTATTCATGTGCTCCCTTAGGCTTTACCAAATACAGGCGAAACTAATCATTTTCAACATCAGCTAACTTTATATAGGATGACTTCCTGGAATTTAAGATTTGGGAAATTTGAGATATCAAGGTACTAGTTTTCTGATAAAGCTTTATTCATTTCCTATATGTGAAAGCTGCAAAAGGTAGTTATGCGATTATGACTTAAAGACGAAGATGAATTTGATAATAATGATGAGGAGGATGATAGCAGTAATTTTGGGGTTAATATATCCCCCATCTCCATCAAAAATCCATCCCCCATAAAATCCCTACCTTCTGCTCATGATGCGCTCTGGTAAACAATGGACGAGAGTACAACAACACGTCCCCTCTGTTCCAGGTGGTTCCTCCCTTATAAATTAACTAGTCTTATCAAGTAACGAGGACCAAAGTACCATACCACCAATACCATACCAAAAGTTCAAATCAATGGTGCTAATATTTTACCAGAAAAATTAGGTTTCTACCTTAGTTCAAAAATATACAGTGGAATTTTATTTTTTATTGTATTTAATCTGTATTGTAGAACCTTATTAAATAAAAATTTACAATGGGCGTACTTAATTCCAATACGACATTCATCACCAGGCAACCCTGAACGTTATCGAAATGAGAAATGATAATGAGGTAGGCGTTACAAATATATATAATAAATACCTTTATGTATCCTAATAAATATAATAATAATCGACTATGTATACATTAGAATGTGTACGGTCGCAGTATCTCGCAGCTAACTATATAATATAAATATATACCTACTTTGAATGTCTTGATGTGTATGGCCAAAGTTAGGGGCTTCTTGTGCGGAAAATATGAGTTATGCCCAAACTCAGGTGTTGATCGGGCATTAGTAGAAAATACAGTGATTTATGGTAATGGTTGTGTGAATCCCCGAAATATCGATAAGGACTGTCTGTAAAGGTATTTCTATAGAATAATGGAGCTATTTATACATACTAATGTATATCATTAGTTACTAATGATGGCAGCAGTAATATTAAACTTCTTTTAACTTTAACTTTTTTAAACTAACCAACTTTGACTTTATTATGTAATTCTATTATAACTCACATCATTATTAGTTGTCATTATTAAGTTAAAATATGTAACTTAATTTAAATAGCCATAAATTTAATATTTATACGATTTTTTAGGCACATGGCTTTAAGCCGAATAATGTTTCACTTGCATCGTGGTTTCATGAAACCACACATTTGTTTTAATACTAGCTATACCCGCGTCACCGTTCGGGTGTAACTTTTTTATGAGTGCACCGATTTCAATAAAACAATTAAATATACAACTAAGTGTCAATCCAAGCTTATCCCAATACATCAGTAAGAACCACATTGAAATCGGATCAGCCAATCCTGAGATTAGCGCGAACTAAGGCACAGACAAACAGACAAGCAGACAAAATTTACATATACAGTTTTGTATTCTATTCCTTACAACAAACCCCTCCTATAAGTTTCGTCCATATTCCTTCCATGTTCAGACAGCGATCTATTTAAATGTATGATGTAGGATTTATTATATGTACGATGATATATTATGATTAATCATTATTATTACCAAGCCAAAGCCGCTTCGCAATATGTGGTGGAAATATCAAATGCAGAAGGCTGACATTTTTCTCTCTCTCCTTATCAACTGATTTGCTCGTCTCCACTATGGAGTCTTTCAGCTTGTCCATTCTCTTCCTCAATCCATCCTGCAACAATAATCTAATGAAGAAGAAGAAGAAGAAGAAACATTTATTTTGTCAAAGAAC
>DWKC01001300.1:0-10334 GCA_018249195.1 Racta chiria
TAAGTTGGACTCAGTATTTTATAAGTTTATAATTAAAGATTATTTTATATCAATAATATCACTACTTCTATCATCGCCAAACCCCCGACACGACATTCCCCTCACACCGACTATTTTTAAAGTGTGATGAAAATTGTAACCTTCTCATTTGCGAACGAAGTTGCGCAAAATGCAACAAGCTTTCACAATGTCTTCCGAGAAATGATCAGACGTGTTTAATGGGCGATGTAATATTCTCCATTTGTTTGCCAAAAGTACACTCAATGCAAATATTTTCCATTATAAGGTCTCATCATATTTTCACTGAGACCACATGCTTCATCACCGACAAATGTATAATTCAATGGATGCCTCTCACCGACCTGTCGTGGTGATTGAATATTTAATGTCTTTTCGTGAAAATTTTTACAGTTTACTTTCTTTAAATATTGTAGAATCAGATGCTTTACCAGATGCCCCAACATCCACAAACGTAAAAAGTAAATTCGAGTCGCATTTTGCTAGAAGTACTAGTGAAAAAAAAAAATATAATTAAAGCCCAAGGAACCGGTATCGAATGGGTGAATAATTCTTATATGCTTGCCATCTATGGCGCCTAAACAATTAGGAAAATTTGTATTTTAAAGAAATCCACTGGCAATTTCATTCCACATGTCTTGAAACCAGAAGCAAGAGAAATTTAAGATCCGATAGAACTGAAGAAGAAATCCAGCAAGAAAATACTGATGCACGTGTGAGCATGGCGCAATTGCGTCAGGAACAATCTGAAGATACACGAGCTGAACGCAATGAAGTGATAAGATTACAACAACGACAATCACGCCGATTCACAGCCAATAGACGCAGAACAAACAACCAGCAACGCCAACAGGTACACCGAGCATTTACATATGATTCATTCCTGCGGCTAGCATTCCAATATGAGCCTGATGTGGAATATTATGCCCATACAAAAGTGGTGATTGGTGCTATGGACAAAGAATGTTCAAATTGTCATGCTCTTAAATTTAAAAACGAGCCAGCTGGGGTGTGTTGCGCGTCAGGAAAAGTTCAACTACCCGACATTGAAACACCACCGGAACCATTGAACGGTTTACTTATCGGCACGGATCCAGATTCTAACGTGTTCTTGAAGTCCATTCGATCATTCAATTCATGCTTTCAAATGACATCGTTCGGAGCAACAGAAATAGTTCGAAATACTAATTCACTTGGTCAACAATACAATTCTACATTTAAAATTAGAGGCCAAGTTTATCATAAAATAGGCTCGTTACTGCCAATGCCAAACGAAGCACATAAATTTTTACAAATCTACTTTATGGGCGGCGAGGATTCCGGAAGCGCACTTGCCAATCGTGTGAATGCACGTTGTGACTATAACAACCTTGATTCATTTTTTGCCAAACGCATCGTGAGCGAACTGGACGCTTTACTGAATGAGCACAATGAATTGTTGAAAATATTCAAATCACACATGCATAAATTACAAAACGATAACCACGCTATTATCATTAATCCTGATAAAACACCAGCTGGAGAGCATATTCGTAGATTTAATGCACCTGCTGTTGACGACGTTGCGGGAATCATGGTTGGCGATTGTACAGGCGCACGAGAAATTGTGGTTCGTAAAAGGAGTAATAATCTTCAGTTCACTGCTGATACACATCGTTCATATGATGCTCTCCAATATCCGCTAATGTTCTGGAAGGGACAAGACGGATACTGCATAAATATCAAACAACGCGATCCCGTATCAGGTACTTCATTCATTTTAAACTTTATTACTAATTTAAAAAAAATTAAATTATTTATCGTAATTGATTTAATCTAATATTTAAAAATATATTATTACAGGAGCCGAAACAAACAAGAACGTTAGCTCGAAAGATTATTATGCGTACCGATTGATGATTCGACGCGGCCGGGACAACGTCATTCTACGATGTCGCGAGCTTTGTCAACAATTCATGGTCGACATGTACGCCAAGATAGAAGCCGAACGACTACGATACTTACGATATAATCAACTCAAGCTGCGTGCGGAAGAGTACATTCACTTGCGGGACGCTATTAACAACAACGCTGACGCTGCCGAAATTGGTAACTCTGTCATTCTACCATCATCGTATGTGGGCAGTCCACGTCATATGCAAGAATATATACAGGATGCTCTGACTTTCGTGCGCGAATATGGACGACCGTATTTATTTATCACGTTTACATGTAATCCAAAATGGTCAGAGATTGAATCTTTGCTATTGCCTGGCCAAAATTCAATCCATCGTCATGACGTTACAGCACGTGTGTTCCAACAAAAGTTGAAGTCTTTATTAAAGTTTCATTACTAAATTACATGTATTCGGCCGCACACGTTGCTGCTGGCTGTATTCAGTTGAGTGGCAAAAGCGAGGATTACCTCATGCTCACATTTTGGTTTGGTTAATCGATAAAATCCGTCCTGAAGAAATCGATAGTATCATTTCTGCAGAACTTCTAGATCCGTCTACTGACCAACTGCTGTTTGATATTGTTACAGCGAACATGATTCATGGTCCATGCGGTACTCTTAATCGTACATCGCCTTGCATGGCAGATGGAAAATGCACTAAAAATTTCCCTAAAGATTTCATGAACGATACGATCACAAATGTCGACGGATATCCAATATATCGTCGAAGAAGTCCCGATAATGGCGGACGATCATTTATTAAAAACATCAACAACACAGACATTGACATTGATAATCGTTGGGTGGTACCATATTCACCTCTGTTGAGCAAGACATACAATGCTCATATTAATGTTGAGTTCTGCAGTTCTGTGAAGAGCATCAAATACATTTGCATGTCCATAAAGGCAGTGATATGGCTGTGTTTAGAGTGGAAAATACTAACGTGAATGCTCAACCAGTGAATAAAAACGATGAAATAACACTTTATCAAATTGGTCGGTACATCAGCTCCAATGAAGCTGCTTGGCGTATCTTTGGTTTCCCGATTCATGAACGGGATCCAGCAGTTGTTAAGTTAGCCGTCCATCTCGAAAACGGCCAGCGTGTATTTTTCACGAACGAGACAGCAATTGATCGTGCTGTAAATCCACCTAAAACTACACTCACTGAATTTTTCGAATTGTGTAATCGTGCGGATGATTTTGGTGCCTTTGCACGAACGTTACTCTATTCACAAGTACCATGCTATTTCACATGGGCTCAAACAAAAAAATGGATGCCCCGCAAGCAAGGCTCCCCAGTTGATGCATGTCCCAATTTATTTAAATCAAACGCTTTGGGGCGAGTATTTACAGTCAATCCAAAGCAAACTGAATGCTTTTATCTTCGATTGTTGTTGGTTAATGTTACTGGCCCATTGTCATTTCAAGATATACGGAAAGTGAATGGGCAACAGTATTCAACGTATAAAGATGCGTGCCTTGCACTCGGCTTGCTGGAAGACGACAACCAGTGGGAATGTATGCTTGCTGAAGCAGCATTGAATTTTACAGCAATACAAATTCGTCTACTATTCGCTACAGTGTTAACTACATGTTTTCCAGCTCGAGCACAGATATTGTGGGATAATCACAAAGATTCAATGACTGATGATATATTGCATCAACATCGTACACGATGCAACGATGTAACGATAACGTTCAGCGACGCTATGTACAATGAAGCATTGATTGCTATTGAAGATCTCTACATTATAATTGCTAATTTATCACTCAGTCATTTCGGTATGAATTCGCCAGATCGAGCTGTATCTGATGTCATGAACACGGAAATGAATCGTGAAATGCAGTACAACACTGTAGAAATGGCGGCGATTGTTACTCGCAATGTCCCATTAATGAATGAGGAACAAAAAATCATTTACGACCGCATTATGCTCGCAGTTTCAGCAGGACAAGGTGGATTCTTCTTTTTGGATGCACCAGATGGAACTGGAAAAACATTCCTTGTTTCGCTAATTCTTGCTGAAATACGATCAAATAATGGCATCGCATTGGCCGTTGCATCGTCAGTCATTGCTGCAACTTTATTGGATGGAGGCAGAACAGCTCATTCAGTATTTAAGCTGCCATTAAATATTCAAAATAACCCTGACGGAGTGTGCAACATAAAAAAACAATCGTCCATGGCCACCGTGCTGAAACAATGTAAAATTATCATCTGGGATGAATGTACTATGGCGCACAAACATTCACTTGAAACGTTGAACAGGACGTTAAAAGATATCAAAAACAACGACAAACTATTTGGCGGCACTCTGATGAGATTAATGCTTGCTTAAAATCATCTACACTGTGGCGTAATGTTGAAAAAGTACAGCTGAAAGTAAATATGCGCGTTCAAATGCTTCAAGATCCATCCGCTGAGACATTCTCAAAACAACTCCTAGATATCGGTGATGGAAAAGTAACTATAGATGAGACTGGATGCGTAAAATTACCGACAGATTTTTGCACAATCGTTGACTCGCAAGACACTCTCATTGAAAAAATATTTCCCGATGTACACACACAGTACTTAAATCATGAGTGGCTTGCAGAAAGAGCAATTTTAGCGGCAAAAAATGTAGACGTTGACAATTTGAATCTGAAGATACAACAGTTATTGCCAGGGAACTTGGAATCATATAAATCTATTGACACAGTTTGCGATGCGAGCGAAACTGTAAATTTTCCGACAGAGTTTTTGAACTCACTGGATTTGCCAGGTGTGCCACCGCATAATTTACAATTAAAGGTTGGATCTCCGATTATCATGCTTCGCAATTTGAACCCGCCACGGCTGTGCAACGGTACGCGATTGGTCATTCGAAAATTAATGAAGAACGTCATCGAAGCTAGCATTTTAAATGGAAAGTTCCGAGGTGAAAACATATTAATACCACGGATTCCTATAATACCTACGGATGTGCCAATTCAATTAAAACGTGTTCAGTTTCCAATTCGATTGGCATTTGCCATGACCATCAATAAATCCCAAGGCCAAACGATGTCTGTTTGTGGCTTAGATTTAAGCACGCCATGTTTTTCACACGGACAATTATACGTGGCATGCTCTCGAGTGGGTAAACCATCAAGTTTGTTTGTGTTAGCTAAAGATGGGCTAACAAAAAATATTGTTCACGCTGTAGCATTAAGAGACTGATATTTTTTGATAGTGTTGCCGTTCTTATCGAATAATGATACGTATATATACATTACAGAAATAAACTATGATGAATTATTAATAAATATAGTGCTTGGCGTTTGTTATTTCTATGTTCCCTTATCGTTCACAGCATTACACACCTATTTCGTGCATATACCACATCCTTACACACTTAAAATAGGTTAGTTATTTTCTGTCGGCACTAGAAAGTACATAGAAATTATTTATATGGCAAAACAACGTTTGCCGGGTCAGCTAGTAGATATATATATGTATCAATCATGCATGGTTATTGTATAGACAAGATTGTTCCAAAACTGGCAAACAATATATGCTCAAGTGTAACGTGTAACCTAGTCCCGCAAACCGAAACATGACGGCCGGATCGTTTTTACCTTGCTCCGCGACTCTAAAATCCATAGTAGTGGTATTTTTGCAAGTGATTATTATGTGCAATATACCAAAACGCGTGTTTCAGTGATACCTAAGTGACAGTGAAAATTTGGTGAAAATCTGTGTCCAAACAAAAAAGTTATACAGTGAAAACCATTTTTGGCAAGTGTTTTAACGTTTAGAAAACCTTCCAAGACATGAGGTACCTGGAATCCACGACTTTGAATAAGTTTGACTAAACGAAAAGACAGAATACTACCCGTGGAACATCCGACCGTTTTCAGAAAAATAAAATCCGGGAAACTGACCGAGTAAAACTATAAGGAAAAGAAAAACAAAAAAGTTCAAGGCCTGATTCCGGAAGATTTAAAGCGGTGACCTACGGTAAAAAATTGAAATAGATCAGAAATTTCACCCCTACACGACAACACCTCACACGGAATTTTCCTGTGAAAGCGCGTGGAACTACAAGCAATTCGGTGACATTAGGCCAAAATGACACCAAATCTTGTTTCGCCTATAACTCTGAACCCCTGTGATGTAACTGGAAAATTCAAGCGGATTGGGGCCTGGACTTACCCCACGGGAAACACTGGACAGGAGCCAGGAGCGAAGATGGGAAATTAAGGCTGGCCAGGCTAGTAAATTAAGCTAAATTAATTCAAAACGCTTACGAAAGAAATCATTGTAAAATTACAAAGATTCCAACGAGCAGCTGAAAGAAGTATGATAGAGATCAGACTATCAGATAAGATAAGAAGTGACAAGATTAGAAAACATACAAAACTAATAGACGTAGCTGAACTGGCTTGCTAATTGAAGTGGCGCTGGGCTGGGCACGTAAGGGAGATTACACATTATGCCGCAGCGGCAACAGCAACATCACCGCCGCGGCGCCGCTGCAATAGTCTGCCTTGGATTTATATGGAGCCTTTTAGGGCCGAAACACAAAAAGGCGTTGCGGCGCCGCGCCGCCTACCGCTACCTAGAATTTTGCGGTACGCAACGCGCCGCACTTTCCAGCGTTATGACGTCCCACTTGACGACAACAAGTTCGTTTAGTTTTATTGAAGGACGCTTATAAAGGGCACGTGTTTTAACCCCGTCACAATGTTTAACTTGAAATGTCCGACGTTGATGTAGATTTGTTAATATCTTTAGTTGAGGAACGCCCCGTTTTGTGGGATAGTAGTAATGTAGATTATAAAAACAAATTTTGTAAACAAGAGGCATGGAAAGGTGTTTGCGAAGTTATCTACGATAATTACAACGGAATGGAGGCTAATGAAAAATCAAAACTGGGTAGGTAGTACATGTTTTAATCAAATATTACAGATATTAATATTATCAATATTATATATTATATTAGATATTATATATTATCAAATATTAAAGAGCACCAACGTCACTAGAAAGTAATTACAAAGTTCATTTCGTATAAGGTGTGGGCTCATAGTAATTTCGTTTTGTGTCGTCGGTTGCAACCTTTGAAGATCAGAATCGTCAAAGATAATATCATCAGATGCTTGTACCCCATCGCGATTTAGAACAAAGTTGTGTAATACACAACATACCTTGATAATGTCAATCGCAAATTCATATGTTATATTTATAGCTCGATGTAATATGCGCCATTTATTAGCAAGAATGCCGAAAGCGCATTCCACATATCTCCGGGCAAGACTCAACCGATAGTTGTAAATCCTTTGTTGCACAGATAAATGCTTACCAGAGTAAGGGCGCATAAAATTGTTTGAAATTGAGAATGCTTCATCTCCCACAAAAACTAATGGAAGTGCTCTTTCAGATAACCTGGTAACGGCTTTTGTGTTGGTACAGCTAATTTACCTCTCATTAATAAATCATAAAGTTTAGAATTCTGGAAAACGTTGGAGTCACTTTCTTTTCCATATGCTCCTATATCGATAAAAATAAACCTATAGCTAAAAATCAACTAGAGCCAATAAAACTATAGAATTATAGCTCTTATAATTGTAAAAAAGAGATCCACTCTACGCTGGACTCCAAATACGGACATGTTTGCCGTCGAAAGCCCCTATGCAGTTCGGAAAGTTGGCTTTTTTTGTCAGTCTGCAGCGACATCCTCTAGTAGCTCTTGTGTTATATTAGGTATATTTTGGTTTAAAAGATGTTCCCATATGGCGCGGCAGACCACTCTCACAATTTTAGCTATTGTACTTGCTCCTCGATAGTAATTAGTGTGTGTGTGTATTAAATACGCGATGAAATCCCCTTCATTCCTTTCATTTAGTGTTAATTATTGTTGTTTTTGATGTAATATCTCTATGCCTATTTTGAATTTTTGAGCTCCGTTACTATTTTTAATATTTTATTTTACAGGTAATGAATTAGTAAAGAAGTGGAAGGCGATAAAAGATAATTTTGCAAAATATCAAAATAAAATAAAAGATGCCAATCGGTTTGGAGCAGAAGTTTCAAAAATTAAAGAATACCACTTGAATAGGCAATTACAATTTCTGAAAAAAGTTGCACAAAATGAAACTGACTACTAGTAAATGAAGGGGAAGGGGATAGTCAGAACCAAAACCAACCATTGCCTCGTTATTAAAGCCAATGTCGTAAACGAAAGATGCTTGAGAAAGACGAATTTCAACGAAATTCACGAGACATGAAAAACTACGATACAAAATAGTTTTTTAAAAGTCAATCTTAGTTTAGACCACTTAACAACCGAAGTAAACCAAGTCAAGTTCAAAACATGTCACTTCTTAATGACTTTCTGACAAAGGCGATGATTACAAAAACCAAGATATTATTTAGCGTTATTTAACGTTCAACAAACTCTTCTCGGGCCTGTCACCAACATATACAATGGTAAATTCGACTTTCACTTTTTGACACCCGACCATTTGGGAATTATTTCTGAACAGCTAACTAAAGATTAGTTGCTACCAGTTAAGAAATTAGACTGTCTATCTCAAATATATTATTTGCTACAAGTTCGTGCAAAAGTGACGTTAAACCATAGATTTATAATATTTGAAATCACGATACCGCTAATGGTGACAACGTATATGAAATATTAACCCTTTTGGATGTTCCAATACAATTGTGTGGGTCACAAAGTCGAGTATAGCTCATTAGTTTTATGTTGGCAGTGGACGGGCCTCGTATCGTATGATTGTGCGGGACGCGAACTTTCAATTCCCGTGCAATTTTTTTCCGAAACTCAGTCGCCGAGCAGGTACAATTCGTAGCTAATTGCGCTCCCCGACTTGGCGAAAGTAAGTACCTACTATTGTTTTAATTCGTGGTATAGTAATATACGAGTTATTAGAAAACTAGTTACACTTGAGACGTTTTTGTGACAACAGTGACAGCGGGCAAGCAAACGTAACTGTTTAACGAACTTTACTGACACAAATGTATCAACGTGGGCCCTACATAACCTTATGCGTATTTTCAGTTTCTAATGATTATTTACTATACTACGTTGTAGCACCATGCTCTCCGGTTTAAACGATGCTGAAATCGCAGAGATACTCAATGGGTCTGGAGACGAAGGCGACGTCAACGATGAAATCGATTTGGACAACTATATTGAAGAAAACCCCGATTATAAAAGTTCCTCTTCTAACGAAGGCGAAGAAAGTGATGACGATAACATACCTCTCGGTATGCTAGCAGGATGGCAGAAAAAGCCCTTCAATAGCAAACATCTTCTAGAAGATGTTGTTCGTGATCCACGGGATATTAAAACTCCATTCGAATATTTCGAGAATTATTTTACTGTCGAGTTCATGGAACAGATGTCTTTGACCATAAATCAATATTATATGGCCTATACTGGTATACAAATGAAACCTGTTTGTTCTTTACTGGATATGACCTACAAAGTTGAAAACTGAGTACATGATATTTCAATTTGAACCATTTCATTGGATTGTACCCGGAGTGTACCCGATTGTACCGTATTTCAGATCGTTTGTACCCCTAAAGGGTGAAAATATAGGGGTTGAAAGTTTTGTTCCGGAACCAAACTGAAATTTAAAATTTTGTTAATAGAAACTCGAAAGATATTACTTGTGCCGGGTTGTACCGAAAATTTAATATTTTGTTAACATTTTATATTTTCTCAGTCACTCAATTCAATAGATACCCCCTGAATTCAAAAGAACTGGTGATAATTCAGTTTTGGCGCTTAATCTCAATAATTGTAAGAACTCAAACGCACATATTAATGAGCAGGAAATATGGAAAGGAAAGACCCGCGATAGAAAAAAGGGTGGTAAATTTTTAAGCCCATGTCCCGACATTCAACATCGCCATGGAAGACCGAACTGCTGTACCGTTACTGAAAATTGGACTACTTCTTGGACCTGTTCAACTGGAAAGTAGAAACGTTATAGTACACAACATTTGTCCAATCGATTCAGATATCTCAATCAATGCTCATCGCTTATCAGGACTGGGTTTGATATCAAGATTATTATCGCTTTAAACAAATCAGGCTGCACAGTGAAAGTCTATAAGGAAAGGGCACAAACAATGCATGAAATTACCAAAATTGACGGAGGAGTTTTAGACTGTATGATGAATTAAAACAATTTGTACAAATCAATCGCGTATATCAAAACCTATAACTTTTTTTTTTATTATTTTATTATAATTATGATGAGTAACAAAAATGCGAAGAAATCGGTGATAGGTCTCTTCTTTTCTTTTCTTTTCTTTTCTTTTCTTTTCTTTTCTTTTCTTTTCTTTTCTTTTCTTTTCTTTTCTTTTCTTTTCTTTT
>DWKC01001301.1:0-10331 GCA_018249195.1 Racta chiria
GTTTTTGACCACCGCTACCAGCCAACCCCCCCCCAGCCCCCCCTTACCTAATATAGCAAAAGCGCCTGTATAAAGTTACACCAAGTGTACAAGACGACTTCTTTCAACGATATTTACTTATTTACTGTTTATAAAGTTATATGTATATGTGTGTGCGTGTGTAAATACATACGGATTACATTTAGGGACACAGTGATCCAGCATTTTACCCTCATTTCGCCCCTATTTAGGGGCTTTGAATAACAAAAACATTTAGAAGACGTAGCCGATATTAAGACATATAGAAACATTGCCATTAGCGTTGTATCAGGAACTAGGAATAGAAAATTTTCATGTAACTAGAAATTCCAAGTGGAGCCAATTAACCAACTCTTAGCAGAATATCAAAAATAAAATTTCTTCACCCACCTGCTTTACAGTGGCCTAGACTACCTAGACACGAATAAAACTAAAATAACAATATTAGAAAGATACATTGTAAGTCCGGAAGCAAGATATTGCTATTGACAAATAGCAGGCACGTTGGATTATAAAACTTAGTAGGCAAAAAAACACAAAAAGACCTTTAATTGGAACCGATTGGAAGTGTGAAGTAAATTATAAGTAAAATAACCGACTATTGACACACAGGGGAACCCACCCAAATCGAATTATCATTATAAGGAGCAAGAATTAATGTAGTGACCAAATTAAGATAACCTATATCAGTCGAAATCCTTAACAGACAGAACTAAGCAACTAGGGGCAAAGATTGCAAAATAAAAACTGGAACTCATAGTACACTGTGCCTTAACCTATAAGGGTAACCCAGCCTAGCTTCAGTAAACCATCCATTAGGTTGAGCTACAATCCTAAATACCGGATCAGAGTTCTGTAAATTGGTCTAAATTGAAGCTCATAACCACATGGAAGAATAACCTCACTTCCCAGCAATAACGAATATATGTAATAAAGAATACTATTATTAAACTATTGTCTTAACTATTACTTAACCGTTTGCCTAAGTTAAACAGTATTGGCTACTGCAAAGTAGCATAGTAAAAAACACTTAAATTTGTTTGTGTTCTTGTTGCATTGCTATCTATCTAAACAGTTGTTCAGAATCATCTAAAATATTGACAAGACCATAAATTGCAAACAGTACAACTCTAGTGTGTGCTGTATCATAGTAAATATTATAAATGATGGACTTGCTTCTTATTATGGATTAAATTTTAAATTATAGCGATCACAACCAACTGAATAGGAAGAAAATAATTAAAACTGTTAAACTAAAGGAGCACCTTGACTAACTACTACTTCATAATACATAAACTTATAAACTGTGATCATTGCCCATTGTTTACAATAACGAATATATAAATTAATAAATGTAATAAATTATCTGCTTAAATTCACCAGTTAAAAGATAACACATACACATTGGCTGTATTAAGATAGCCAAATACTAAGGTTTATTACCCTATTAAATTACAATATTTACATATTTACATAGAATTACATATTCTAAATCTTTTACACATTATAACACATATTTGGAGCAAATTAGATAACATACTCTGAAATTTAAAATAGGACCTTACTATATAGTGAACAGAACAGTTTGTAAAGTACTAATAAAATATACACAAAGTATTTAAGAACTTAAGATAACTAATAGAAACCTGATCTCAAAGAAATTGCTACTTGTAAAAAACAGGCGGAAAAAACTTAATTCTTGAAAAAAAAAAGATTAAAAAACTCTGCAACGGAAAACGATTAAATACATCAATCCAATCCCCGGGATAGGTACTTACTATAGACACATCTAGGAACCCTTATATAAACATAAAATACTATAAACTGTTAACATTTCTGTAACAACAGAAAGACATAACCTGCATTGGCTGTAGTTTAAAATAAAATTAATTAACCTGGAAATAGTAAGGCGTAAGAACTTTTGGCATTACTAACAAGTAAAAACAATAGTATTTCAGTATATATAGTGACCCGACACCAGTTAGCTTACTGGATCAAAATCATCCTAAATTCCGATAACTAAAACCTTGAATGGTTGAATCATTGATCACCTTATACAAATAATTTTTTTTTTTTTTTTTTTAAACAAGTAATTGTAAAAGTTAGCTGCAGAGTCCATACCAAAGGTCACGAATCTTTAACTAAAGTAAGTGAAGTCCAAATTGGAAATAACAAATAGTAGCTTGACCACCGGATTAGCAAGAAATTGCTATTAATAAAAAACAGGCGGAAAAAACTTAGTTTTTAAAAATTACCAAAAAGTGTAGCAATTGGAAAAGTTCTAAACACACTAAATTAATTCTAGGGATCAGTATTGACTAATGATATACTAAGCAAACCCATATATTAATATATTAAATACAAACCACCATAAATTGTTAACCTCCTTGTATAAAATAGATGGGCATAAGTCATTTTGGCTATAGTCCATAAAAGATTCAAAAACTTGATAGTAAAAATTTTTTAAGATCTCCTGGCATTATAGAAAAGTAAAATATTCGTTTCTTAGTGTACATAGTAACCTGACAGTAACTAGTGTAGCTTTACCGTCTTAAATTACCCTAAATTGTGAAAGTTATAATCCCATAGAATACTATCTTTAATTATCGCATACGAATAAAAATTAAATAAATACTTGCCATATACTGTTTATGCCATCTGAAGCACATATATACTAGAGAGTACCAGTAACTATCCATAGTATCAATAGTACTTTGGTGCAATTGAATTGACCAAAACATACTATTAAAATCAAAATAGGTATAGTATTGTAGATCATAAATTCTAAAAGTATCAAAAGTACATAAACAATAGACGATCTGATATCCTACTTAGCACTATATTGAATATAAAATTAACCAATAAAAACTGTTATTTGACGGAATTACATTCTATAACTATAGAGAGTTATCTGAAACAGTTATAGTAAAACTAGCCAACTTTTTAGCCTGAACCCTGACCTGGCCTATCACTCTTAAACCCTGACAGTTATTATCTGTTTGTTGACACGACCTGCATAAATGGTTTATATGGTGTGCTAGGAACACAGACTTGCAAAGTTGTACATCATACAAAAATTATATCCACACATCAAGTAGCAAATTATAAGCAAGCAACTGTTAATATTATAGTAAATTGTAAAAAATAAGAACACTTGAACCTGGGCACTTATTGAATTTGCTCACCAAACACCTACTAAATTCCTACATAATTAAATTAAACAGTAAAAATAAGTATAAATCTAACTGTAGCAGAATTGTTACACTGGATATCGCCCAGACTGCCAACTATTTAGAGACCCAGTGAAACAAAACTTCAATTCTAATACCATCTTAACATTATAAAGTTACTTGTATTGGCTTCACACTACTGGGAAATTATATGTATATTGGCCTTCGTGGAGAGTGAAGAAATAAAACGTCTAAAAAATAAACACTTATAACCAAAATCTCATTGAAGTAAGGTATCTACTTGTTCTTGTCTTGTCTTGTTCTAATATAGACACAGGGCTGTACTCTACATAAAGAAGCATTAAAATAATTTAATCTCTATATTAAAAATTAAAATCTGAAAAACTGTTGCATTAATTTGTTTAATTTACCCAATCCTTGTTTATAACTATAGTAAGGTTTTAATAGGGGAAATATACTGAGGGAACTGTCTGGATTACTGGAAAATTACAACTCATTGGTAAGGTGTAAGTCGAGTATAGTAGCAAAAGACAACGAAGTCCTTTACACTTCAACGTCATATAACTCAACTTCACCTATTCTACGACAATTGGGACAGCATTTATACATAGGAAATAAACAAAATTTTTCTTTGCGGGACTAGTAAAGAAAAACAAAAAATTGAGCTGTGCCGTCTTGTCTGCTGACACTGCTGACAACTGCAGCAGAAATTAAATAATTTAGTGATAGACAATCAGGAAGCCATATACACTTCCTGAATTAAACAAATAAAAACGTTGACAAGAATACTTGGACTACAGTGAGAACTGTAATATTATATTATATTTTACATTTACTTTATTTTAAGTTCATTTTACTCTAATTCTTTTTAATTTGAAAATATTAAAATTACTAATATACCAAACAGTGATTTAACAATATTGACCTTTACTGTTACACACATCTATATAAATTAATTATTGACGTGTCCCCTGACAATCAACCAAAATGTTTGTAGCAAGCCGTACACCTACCAAAAGGACACAGGAACCTGCAAAAGCCGCCCCCCCAAAAACACCGGAGGAAACAGAGAGAGCAGGACCCTCAGAGCAAAGAAGGGACATAAGGCGCAGTATAGGGGAGTGGGAAACGGGAGTGGCAGAAAAGACCAAACAAAAAACGGATCCCACAAAAAAGACTGCCCCCATTTCCCCTGTGGGACAGCGAACACAGACCCAGTCTATACAAGAAAGCGCAGTCCATCGGAAAGCACCGCAAAAAACTGATAGAGCCCCAACTCCACCCCAAGCTCCTAGGCCAAAATACGCAAGCAGAGCGGCAGAGGCCAAGGCCTGCGTGGTCAGAGCCAAAACGTTACTGGGAGAATCACGCAATATAAAGGCCGAAATTAAAACTGGCGTTACACAAGTCATCGAACGACTCTATCAGTTAATACAGGAAATGGGCGACACAAGAAACACGACTGAAAGACCAGCAGGACTGTTGCCCTTAGTAGGAAGAGAGGAAAAATTACCGAATACGGAACCCCTGAAGCAAACAGAGGAATTAATAAAGGACCTTGTCAAGAACCTAAACCAACATCGAGAAGAAATGGCGGAGCTGAAACACCAGACCACTCTCTTGTCTACGGACATAAAGAAGATCCCCAAACCTCTTGAAGGAGAGCAAGGACTCCCAAAAGCCGAGTTCACACAGCTAACCAAAGCAGTCCAGGAACTCAAGGAGAACCTGAATACCCAGGCCACGTCGCATCAAACCTATGTTGACGTAGTACGACGGCCAAAAACGCCAACTGTCGTCCCTATGCACACAATAATCGTCTCGTCAGACGACAAACAGGACACCAGTCAAGAACTAATGGTCAAAATTAGAGACGCAGTTGACGCGAAAAACAGTGGTATCAGAGTAGACAAACTCAGGAAGGCACGGGACCAAAAAGTGGTCATAGGATGCAGCAGCAAGGCCGAAATCGTGAGAGTCAGCGAGGCAGTGAAGACTGGTAACCTCCACGTTAAAGAGGCGCAATGTAAGGACCCGCTTATAATAATAAGGAGCGTTCTGGCAATTCACTCCGATGAGGAAGTAATAAAAGCAGTACGGAAGCAGAACAACCACCTCCTGACAAACATCAGTGAACAGGAGATGAGAGTAGCGGTTAGATACAGGAGGAGAGCCAGAAACCCGCACACGACGCATATCGTGTTGCAGGTATCACCAAAAATCTGGCAGCGTCTTACCGCAGCGGGACAAATACATGTAGACCTCCAGCGCCTCCGAGTGGAGGACCAGTCGCCGCTTGTCCAGTGTTCCATGTGCCTTGGCTACGGACACACGCGACGTCTCTGCAAAGACACAGTAGAAAAATGTAACTACTGCGGTGGGCCCCATAAGGGCGAAGACTGTGAGGACCGCCTAACCGGGCAAGCACCAACATGCTGCAACTGCAGCCACGCCAAACTAGCAGAGACGGCGCATAGTGCGTTCAGCCAAGATTGCCCTATCAGGCGAAGATGGGACGCGCTGGCTCGGGCGACGACGGCTTATTGCTAAGGGCGACTCTGGCGATCCAACAGCACCGAACACCAACAACTCATACACAGTACCATACAAAGTACTCCAGGCTAACCTCCAGCGGAAATGCCTCGCCACAGCAGAACTAATGATAGAGGCTGAAAAGGGGAAGGTAGCCCTTTCATTGCTCCAGGAACCATACGTGGGGGCCTCGAAGTGTATGAAATCCTGTAGAGGAGCGAGAGTCTTTCAGAACGCCAACCCGGGAGAGGGGACTGTAAAAGCCGCGATCGTAGTCTTTGACCATGATCTCGACGTCATACAGTACCCAAAGCTTACCACGAACAACATCACAGTGGTAGGTATAAAAACCCGGGCCTGGGAGATCACCGCAGTCTCATACTACTTCGAGCCGGATCAACCCATTGGGCCGTACCTGGATCAACTGAAGAAGATACAACAAGATCTCAAGCCTAAACTGCTCGTGATAGGAGGGGATGCCAACGCCAAGAACACCTGGTGGGGAGGCAACATTGTTGACCTCCGTGGCGAGGAAATGTATGGCACCATTGAAGAAATGGACTTGCAAGTACTCAACGAAGGAGTAGTGCCCACCTTCGATACCATAAGAGGTAAAAACCGATACACCAGCTTCATAGACGTCACAGCCTGTACGGGTCAAATGCTTGGTCTGATTGAGGATTGGATGGTGAACGAGAAAATAACGAGTTCCGACCACAACACCATCACTTTCAATATCGGACTAACTAAGTCAGCAGGCATAAACATCCAAAGAACAACAAGACTGTACAAAACTAAGAAAGCAAATTGGATCCAGTTTCGTAAGAAAATGGAACAATTTAAGCGAGAGGACGAAATTCATGCAGGAAATATGGATGCAATAAATGATGCAAGGGAACTGGACCATCAAACGGAGAGGTACACGAGAATAGTCAAAAAAGCGTGCGAAGACACCCTCCCAAGAAAGACATCAAAAGAGAAAGTTTCCGTGCCTTGGATGACTCAACAGCTGTGGCAACTCAAGAGGGAAGCACTGACCAAAAAACGGCGCATCCGCTGTTCAGCTCCGATTCGACGGGAAACGGTTGTCGGTGAGTACTTACAAGCCAAGTGGAAGTATGAGAAGGAAGCCAAAGAAGCCCAAACAAGAAGTTGGAAAGAGTTCTGTGGAAAGCAGGATAAAGAAGGCGTCTGGGCTGGAATTTATAGGGTCATAGGAAGAACTACCAAGCGACAAGAAGATCTGCCCTTGGAGCAAAACAGTACGGTACTGACGATGAAAAAGTCTGTGGAACTATTGGCAGGAACATTCTACCCTTCAGACGATCCCGGGAAAGATACGGTGGACCACCAACAAACTAGGGAGTTAGCAGAGCGCATCAACAACGGGACCAATAATGAGCCATGTGACCCGCCTTTCACGATGGAGGAGCTCAACTCCGCGGTGAACAGCTTCAACCCAAAGAAGGCACCCGGGGCAGATGGCCTAACAGCCGATATCTGCAGTCGTGCTATCGCCGTCGACCCAGAGTTTTTCCTATCACTGGTAAACAAGTGCTTGGAGCTGGAGTATTTTCCTAAAACATGGAAAGAGGCCACAGTAGTAGTACTACGCAAGCCTGGGAAGGAAAATTACTCTGAACCCAAAGCATACAGGCCCATTGGACTGTTGCCAGTGATGGGAAAAATACTCGAAAAACTGCTCGTAGGTAGACTGAAATGGCATGTTCTCCCAAGGCTTAGTACTCGCCAATACGGATTCGTGCCCCAGAAAAGCACTGAGGACTCCCTCTACGATCTAGTAGGCTACATACGGAAGAAGGTAGCGGAGAAAAAGATCGTCACAATGGTGTCATTGGACATAGAGGGAGCCTTCGACAATGCTTGGTGGCCAGCGATACGGGTCCGGTTGGCTGAGGAAAAGGTACCTATTAACATACGGAGAATGCTAGACAGCTACCTGCGGGACAGAAGGGTCACGGTTAGATATGGGGGGGAGGTGTTCACCAAGGACACACAAAAGGGGTGCGTGCAGGGATCCATAGGGGGACCTATCTTGTGGAACCTGCTGCTGGACCCGCTGCTGAAGGGGCTGGAAAAAAGGGGAGATTACTGTCAGGCCTTCGCCGACGACGTGGTCCTTGTCTTCGATGGTGGAACAGCACTGGAGATCCAAAGACGCGCGAATGCCGCCCTCGCCTATGTTCGGGACTGGGGTGTCAAAAACAAGTTGAACTTTGGTCCTTCCAAGACCAAAGCTATGGTGCTCACACGAAGACTCAAGTATGACACCCCGGTCCTGAGGATGGGCGGGGTCGACATCACTATGTCAAGAGACATAAAAATCTTGGGACTCCACATCGATGACAAGTTGACGTTTAACAAGCACGTCGCGGAAGTCTGCAGTAAGGCAGCCGGTATATATAAGCAGCTCTCTAGGGCTGCCAGGCAAAGCTGGGGACTACACCCGGAGATCATACGCGTTATTTATAATGCAACTGTGGAGCCAGTCATCGGTTACGCGTCTAGTGTTTGGGCATCGGCGGCGGAGAAGCTAGGGGTGCAACGGCAGCTTAACAATGTGCAAAGGGGTTTTGCACAGAAGTTAACCAAAGCGTATAGAACAGTCTCCTTGAATTCTGCCTTGGTTCTGTCGGGGTTGATCCCATTGGACCTCCGAATTAAAGAGACAGCTGCGCTCTATGAGGCCAAGAGAGGGATACCCAGGGCGGAACTACGGGACAGAAAGGTGGAACGAGTCGCTGCATACGGCAAAGCCCCGCACCCGGCGCAACATATAAGCCTGAAGTTCGTAAGCCTGGTAGACCAGGAACAAGTAGAACTCCATAACACCCAAGCAGTCAGATTGTATACGGATGGCAGCAAAATTGACGGCCGGGTCGGAGCAGCGCTATCCTTATGGAATAACGACTCCGAGATCCAGGCCGTCAAGTTGAAGCTGTCATCATACTGCACGGTCTACCAGGCTGAACTTCTTGCCATATGGAAAGCGACGGGTATAATCCTAACGAGACAGGAAAGGAGCTTTGGAATATACAGCGACTCGAGGTCCGCCTTGGAGACTGTCACTAACAATGCCTCTATGCACCGCCTGGCCGTGGAGACACGTGCCAACATCAAAGCCGGTTTAATCCAGGGAAAAGATATATCTCTTTACTGGATAAAAGCGCACGCAGGATTAGACGGTAACGAACGGGCCGATGAGCTGGCAAAACAAGCAGCGCTAAACACGAAAACAAAACCGGTGTATGATCTCTGCCCAGTATCGTATGTCAAGCGACAAATTAGGGCGGGGTCGCTTGACATTTGGAACAACAGATACAAAAAGGGAACGACGGCTGCAACAACAAAATTGTTTTTCCCCGATGCAGTAGCAGCATATAAGACGGTACGCAAACTCGAACTAACAGGCGTCTTAACCCAAGTCCTGACTGGACATGGCGGGTTCTCCCATTATTTAAATAGATTCCACCGTAAAGACAGTCCTCATTGTATATGTGACCCCGAAGAACACGAGACAGTAACCCATTTATTGTTCGATTGCCCAATCAATGCAGCCCTAAAACACACAACAGAACACAAAATAGACACAAACATATGTATAGGAAACCTTAGCAAAATAATGGCAAATAAAAAGCAACGACATGCATTTATAGACTACTGTAGGGAGATAGCAAATATAAGCATAAGTAGAAATAAAGTATAAAAATAGCAAAGCAAATATGTTGATTATATATATTGAAATATATGTAAGGCAGACATATGACAGGAAAACAAGCAAACAAGCAAATAAAATGTATGGGTATACTAAAGAAGGATATAAAAAATAGTAAAAGCAAATGGAAAAGTACATAGTTTAAATAATGGTAATAGTACAAGTAAATAGCAAAAATAACTTACACGGGAAATTTGTAAGTGCATAAGTTTTTAAAAATAAGGAAACAAAAATGTATTGTATTTATAGATATGTAAGCAACAAATGCAAAATAGAAATAGCACATAGACTAAGAAACTGCAATAATATAAGAAATAAGCAAAAGATATAAACTTGTAATAGCATAAGAAATTAAAAATAAGATAACCAAATGTATTAGTACACTTAAGGCAGATATATAAACAATAAAAGCAAAATAAAAAATTACATAGAATAAGCATTTGTAATAGTTTAAGCAATAAGCAAATATAGCAAGCATGAAAAGAAAACTGTATTAGCAAAATAATAGAACATTAAGGAAAATAATGTAATGGCATAGAAAGTAAGTAAATATAAAATAGGAAAAAACTAAATTGTACTGTAATAACCATATATGCAATAGATTTTAAGGAAACATTGTAAATAATTAAGTACTGTTGTGAAACCTTTTTTAATAAATAAAGCCGACAAGGTCTCTGACGTGATATGTCAGGGGACAAAATTTGTAGCTCGCGGGCCGGGCCAGTATAGCGCCCGGACAGGAAAAAAAAAAAAAAAAAAAAAAAAAAAAAAAAACCAAACCTAACCTAACCTAACCTAACCTAACCTAACCTAACCTAACCTAACCTAACCTAACCTAACCTAACCTAACCTAA
>DWKC01001302.1:0-10331 GCA_018249195.1 Racta chiria
CTACCTTGACTTATCTAAAGTAACTAAAACGTCAAAAAACTGACTGAAAGAAGGCTAGTGATAGTTTATTTAAAATAGGGTTGGTCACGTTTGTCTTTTCTTATATAATGAAGAATATGGAATATATATATTATCATCTTTCAAATCAAAAATCAAAATTGTTTATGTCATGTATGTATTATCAATACACTTATGAACGTCAAATGTTTAGAATCTAGCATCTACCACCATTTCATAGTTTTTCTTTTCTTTAGTTCTTTAGTTTTTCTTTCATAGTTACTGTAATCATAAATATGTAAGTCTTAATTTCAGTCCCTGCTAAGAAATAGCCCAAATCTTTAATGCTAAGTGCAGTGTTAAAACCTGTTATTATAAAATATAGTTAGCTGATAGTTAGATATAAAATAAATCATAATTTTAGTTACTTCATGCCAGTTACTAACAAACACATCAAGGAAATTGCATACATGTATGATGTAATACCCACATATAAAGCAATGTGATTGTATAATTAAGTTGGAATTTAAATAATTTCAACATTTAATGACAAATAATAAAATATCTTATGAACTATTTAGTATGTTTTTCTCATCTTGACTTTTTTTTGTAAACAAATGGTGTATCAAAATATTGCTTTAAAAGTTTTTAATTACTTATTTTTACAAATCTCACATTTTGTGATATTGAAAAGTTATTACGGCCCAAGTTGTTGTGTGTTGAATGCATAATGTGGTAGTTTATAAGAAAACCATGACATTTCCATCCTTATTCCAAGTTTTGTCAAGATGATTATATTTTTATTAAATGTTGATTTTTTTAAAATGGTTATAGGTTGCAAATAGTATTACAATATTTTCGTTTCGGTTTCAATATGTCAGTGTTACAATATGCAATACAGTTACTCATCTCAATAATCTTTATCTGGATTCATTGTGGTGTTACATAAATGGTCACATTTTGTATTATTGCAAATTAGCAACTACAATGATGAATGACTCAGAGTATTTTGTTCATGTGAGGGGGGCTTAAGTATATTGAAACTAACAATAAATAAACTGCCGCACTCTGTTGTTTATGGTTACTTAAATCAGTCTTTAGTACAGAATTTATATCAAGATTCCGTACTAAGAAGCACTTTAAGTAACCATTAGCGAATCTGAGAACAGTAGAAACAGATGTTTAAGGTAATTTTATAATGACTCAATACACAGAATAAACATATTTTACAGTTATATTTGTTTCAAACGAATTTGCATTTGTTTCAAATGCATATGTATAAAAGGTTTCTAAAACATTTTGATATTTATTAAATAAGCTTTCAGTTTCTGAATATAATTACTGAAAAAAATTGTGACCTTTCCGACTCGTGCGCATCTCAATAACAATAGAAAGTAATTGTGTCTCGTATCTTATGATGCCCTGCAGAGTTTAATGTTTAACAAATATTTAATTTGAAATAGGTGCATAGTGAATTTGTTTTAACTTTTTTACTTAATTATCATTATGAAATATTGTCAAAAGGTTTAGTAATTAGCACTAAGTCAGTATTTCTCCTATAACAGTTATTAGATTTGCGAAGTGTTAAAAGTTGTGTTGTTGCTACAATATATTCTAAATTAATAATCATACTAAGTTATCAAGACTGCGTTGAAAATGGACATTTAGTACATTATCCACTGAGTGTTTCAAAATCCCCTCCCTAGATGTGATAAAATCTCGTATGTAGTATATCTAGTCGCGTTCATTTTGTCATTATTTAAAAATAATACGCTTACATACCCCATAACACATGTAGTAAAACACGCCCAGTGAATCATCAAACGGTATTATTATATAAAAAAACCGGTATCTAACAAATTTTTAATGTGTAGGTATTCATTCAATGAAAAACATTACTATTATTAATTTGTAATAAATTTGTATAGAAGTCGTATCATCGTAGTTTAAATTTCGTGATATTGAACTGGTAAATTATTTAAACGATAACCAGGGAGACTACTGCGGCTTTGCATTTATTCGGTTTTTCGTGTTGATAACTATTTATTAATTTTCCGTCTGTATTATCTGAACAATTTAAAAAGTGGAAGCACAGAGACAGCACAACTTTTAAGATAAAGTACCTACCTACCTAGCTAATGATCCGGGAATCAACGTATGCTTTCGTTTGCTTTTACCTGTATTTTGTATATTTGTTCGTGGAATTTTGTATGGATTGCTATTGTAATCCAAGTGTGTCCATCTCAGTGTGCTTTATATGCGGGTGTATTTGATTTAACGACGAACGCCGTGAATAATATAAACAATGTTCATTACATACGGAAGGAAACAATTATTTTCTGTCGTCAGTTGTGAATTTATGATTCATCGTGGATCATCATTGGATATTGCATCCAAATTGACTGGATATGTATGTGATTCGTTTTATGCAAAAGTAACCCGATATATTTATTGTTAATACCTATTACGTGCAAACGTCTCGGCACATGTCCAAATCTGTTCGGTTTCGTAATTATCGCGTATTCTTAACCAATTTATATGTGAATTATATATTCTGCCCATTATCACTTTATCAGCACTTATAATCGTGAATTGGCTAACAATTGTTTATAGGTAAGTCGGAATTTTTTAGATTAATCTACAACATTTTAGTCAGTGGTAAGCACCTTAACGTAATACCTAGTTGCCCAGCTTCAACGGGGAAAAACTCGTTATTTTGTATGTTATTCATAATATTCAGAAATATTCGCGATAGCCATTCGACTTTTCGCAGACTTATGCTCAGAGTTCTCAAATGGATGCGTCCTTTCCCTCTTTTGCTCCACCAACAGACACACATCACTTGATAGTGATCACCTTATAAGTAACAATATAAATTGAAGTAAACGTTCTACCTACCCTTTTAAGGGTTCCGTAAAAAAATCGTAAACCTTTATAGTTTCGGCATGTCCGTCCATCCGTCCGCACTCTAACGCCGAGGTCCATGAATGTGTTTATTTATTATGGTAAGAAAGTGGTAGAATAAAATCTTGAATAATATTTTTTATAGGGTACCTCCCCTACGGGTAAAGTTGAGAGGTTTTTTTTCTTGTTGGAAAGCCTTTAAAAATGATCGTGGCTCTAGGAAGATCATTTTTTGATTTAGGAATCCGTTTTAGAAATTTAAGCTTTAATGTGATATTTTTTGTTAGGATCATGTGTATTCACCCTGTATAAACTAAATGGTTGATTCTAAAAATCTAAATCATAACATTAGCTTATATGTATAGCGAATTTAGATGGAAAATTATTTTCGATAAGTATACTCAAGAGGTTAAGGAGTTTTAACTACGGAACATATTGCGCGTAGCTTGACACGCACTTGGCGGGATTTTGTTTCCCTTTTAATACGCCTTGGATTAGTTCTGGTAAAAAAGGCCTGTCGGCAGGTCCCAATTCCGATTTATTTCTAAAATGGTAACAGCCCATTCAGTAAAGCATAGTGCCTTAATTGATTTTTCAAATTAACATATCTTTTTTATTTGTTACACGATTTAAATAGCAAACGTTTATTATGTAACTATAAGCTTACAATACATCAGTTAAAACCCTATGCGGGTTAGTAGTGGGCATAATGATATACTCCCGGTAGGTTTTCCCCTGATATTTTCCGCGCACAGAAATCGATAAGCTACAATTTAATTATACTATTAATACATCGTTATAATTATGTACAGTAACCCTAGTCATAAACATAATAAATAAGCATTGTAACATTGTTTTTTTTCAGTCTAGTATCCGACGCCTAGCCTCTTTGTGTTTGTAAGTGACGACAAACACGTACAACCGCCAATCTAATAGCTATTGACTGTCTGAATCGTGCGACTGAAAAAAAATAGAACAAGTTTTTGTATATCTATATATATATTGTTCTTTTTTTAAAACATCAATGTTTGCTACGCTGGGCTGAGGCGTTCGTGATCTCATGCATAGGCATGTCTACAATCCCCTTTTATTCGCACCGTTGAGCTTTCATTCAGTTGGAAATGTTTATGTTTTATATTTATGCCAATATTGTTGTCGCGTGGTAGATATCAAGATCTAGTTCATTGTGATTTCGACGTGTTAAATACAATTAAATAGCTCAATTAGAGATCGTGAAACATGAGCCATTAACTACTTTGAGAGTTTGACTTTTACTTTTCATCTCTCTAAATTAAACCTGCATCTTCTCACGAAAATTTATTCGCCACGACGGCCATTGATTCTGCCAAAGAGTCAACAGTAGAGACGCTATACTTCATGAGTTTCTAAGTGTAATTCAGAACTTAATTTTATATAGTATATTTTATTAGTACCTTTAATACCACGAGTTGTTGAGTGATGTTACCATCTCATCTGGGTTCTGTTTAAATATTATAACAAGTTCTAAAGATCCTTCCATACAATCGTTCGGATTCGGCTTAAATGAATCTATTACAGCTAGGTATATGTATATGAGTGAACAGGTACCAATACAGGAAACATATTTTTGCAGGGTAAACATTGTATGGTGGTATTCCCGGTGGTAAGTGGAACTCACACTTGGCCGATTTTTATGTGTTAAAACATTCGAGTTTTGTATCTCGGCCTCATCGCCTCAGATAATATATACCTAACAGGAATTAATTGTAACCCCATGTCACGTTTAAGGCTGACGTAGGTAAACTCCGCTAATAGTAGTACGAGGGTACCACTTTCTATAATGGAACAGCTATTGATCGAGTAACCTGCGGAAGGCAGTTTGAACTGTGTTCCTCATGTAGAAACATAGGTGCATATATTAAAAATTCACTGGCGAGGAAGAGAAGGTAACGTTCATATAGCTATAGCTTTGTAGCCAGATTACGCAGATTAGATTTGAGAAGTTTCAGAAGTATGTAGTAGCTATTACTGCTATAGCCATAAAGATTGTGATGGTGCTCATGTAGTTAGTTAGGTACACAGACAATCTGTGTATGGACAATATAAGATACTCGGAATTGGTATAAAGGAAATAGGTGGGTACCTATTGTCAACGATCGTCATTGGAAATTTATAAGTTATTATAATAAATCTGTAACTGATCGCTGTCTGTATATGGAAGATATGGAAGAAATTTATAGGGGTGTTGTGTCTGTTTGTCTGTGCCTTTAGCTTTGACGCTAATCTCAGAAACGGCTGATCCCATTTGAATGCGGTTTTCACTGTTGTATTGGGCTAAACTTGGATTGACACTCACGACACTTATTGAAATCAATGCACAAATAAAAATATATATGTAAACAATTCGAAGAATTCCGTATTTACAAATTATGTGCCAACGCAGTCTTCAATACGTTGAAAAAACAGGACTGAAGAAATAACGACGAATTCAAAATTTTCTAAAATCTTTTTTTTCTTAATATCAATCTTTATTGTGAGTCCTTCGCAGAGAAGAGATTCTATTTGTGTTTTTCGTACTTGTTCTGTAAATATTATGACAAGTGTAAACTGTGCCTATACGTCAGTGAACGAATCGAATTTTCAATATAAATCTAGAGAAAATCTTATATCGCGTGTTTGTTTTGGGGTTACCCGAACATTTTTGGTAGGTCGTAAAGATTCGTGGCAGGCGAACGGTGATGCACTTTCCAAATTTGTCAGGGTCGCAGTTATGTCACGGGATGCATGGTCTAAAATTACCTCAGGCCGGGAAACGGCGTGGGTATGGTGTCTTTAGAGAATCTCTCGAAATATATTTTGGTTTATTATTGAATCTAATTGAGGCGTCGTCCGTTTCCAGATGTTTTTGATTTTCTTATTTTTTAACCGAAACTTTGTGGAATCGTTGCTTGGATCCTTTTAATTTCTACCTGCACACATTGAACTCACTGTTTAGTTTTGATAGCAAGCGTTGTTACAAAGAAAAAAAAAGAAACACTGTTTGAATAATTTTGTTAAGTAAGTAACAATTTATCTAACTTGTCCTAACGAGCCGCAATGGCTTCAACCCAGTAATGGCCCACTACTGAGTACAGGTCTCCCCTGCTGCTCAGCATAACTGAAGATGTTCTACACCATACTCCACCACGTTTCTACAACTCTGATTAGTGGAGAGAGTAGGCACATTATTAAGGTTAAATGACCTTTCATTAAAGACAGCAAATGATAAATTATTGTTAATGACATCTTGATCTCGACGTCTAGCAGAGAAAGCTTATGATCTCAGATAAAACCCTTCTACCGTTATACTTTGAGCTCACAACAGATTAATGTGACAAGATGTGCTTACCGTTGTCACTGTTGAGATTCGATAAAAGCCAATTTACAGACCTCTAATTATTGAAATATTTATTTTGTACGGCTTAATGTTACTGAACTTTTGGATGAATAAGATTTTTTTTTAGGAAAGAGTGCAGTATTATTTACATCGTGTTTTTAGATAGTTGATGATCATTAACTACTCATTTGTTTGGTGTAAATGTTTAAAAGGATAAATGTAGGTGATTTATTTAACCTTTCTATAAATATTAATAAACAGTATTATCGTAATCATAGAATAGAAAATACAGCTAAGGTTCATTTAATTACGTATTTTAATTAAGATACTTTACGTAAAAATTGTTGTATGTATGGTAGTTCTCTTTTATAGTGTATGTTTCATTGAAATACTTATGAAGATGTTTATTCTCAAGATTTTTATATATCTTCGATTACGGACCGCCACTTCGGCGTTGTCACGCATGCGTCTGCGGCGCGCGTCACTGGAACCGACGTGTCCCAGACACGTAAAGAATACGTAATATCACATAGTACAAGTGCCTAAGTTCCTACAGTTTACATCGATATAGGTAGGTTTAACGGTCTCTACCCATACTTGTTGAGCAATGGAGTTCAAAGGTTCCTGTTTTAAATTCGCAAAGGTCCTCAAATTACGAGTAATAGTTATTTGTCGTACATGTCTTGCGCTGTTTCTATTACGTTGTATAATGGTGGTCGAATTTAAAGCTACTCTTTTTTAATAGTATTTGGTATTTTCAATTGTCCTTCGAGCCGTATATTCTGCACTAACACTTGATCGTTTGTTTGTAAATAGTTATTGCAATTTTTTCCTAAAAGTGTGCTTAAAACTTCATACTTAATCAAAACTATATTTCACGTCTGGGAGGTAGCTGTGATTTTCATGAGAGCTAACTAGTGTTTTTTGTCACTTACATAAAGGGTAATTATAATTAACCTTAATTAATTGTGGATTTAAACCTTCCTTAAGAATCACTCCGACCGGTGGTAAAAATAGTTTTTCATCTTTAAGAGTTCTATTAGAGTACTCTACGAGTACTTCTAGTTTACAGAAGGACACAGCGAGAGTACTTTGTTTTTTAAATTGTAGTGAGTGTTATTTTGAATGTGATATTGTAGAGAAATACGTTAATAATAATAGAATTAGGCTACTAAAATAATTGGTAATAATTATGATCATTAAACTTTCTATAATATGCTCCAGCTTTTGATCATGAGAACAAGATGTACGTGTGCTGTATTATTCTTGATTTATTACTGCACAGATGTTAGCCGATGATATTGGTTAAATTTAAAAGTATGTAAATTCTTTGCCGACATAAATTTATTCAGTTTGTCATACTTTGTACAATTTTATTGTCAGTTGCTTATATTTAGTTAGTGTTTCTGATAATAATAATTTAATATGCTGTATTAAAAACAGCCCATGTCTACGGAATAGAATGTTATGCTCAACACCAATCTGTTGTAAAAGTTGAAGCTAGGATTCAGTTTCTTCCGTAAAGAAAATAGCATTTCAGGTTCTTCGAAATGGATTTAAAAGTGAAATTTTATTTACTTCAGACAGGAAGTTGCGGGAGGGAAGTTGTGCAATTTCAACGAATGGGGTAAAGTGTCCGCCTTTCCGTGGGTAGTCGCATTTAAGCGGGAATATATGTTTTTTTACGTGTTGAATTTGAATTTAGTCATGCGCGCAACTCAGTAGAAATTTCATGTGCATATAGTTGGATGAAATATTATTGAGTATTTGATCGTTTTCAGTTTTCAATCTGTACATAAGTTCTTGATAAGTTAGTAGGTAAAGTGATGGCAACAGTAGTATTTGCCACTGAACAATCAAACGTTCAGCGCGTATTCATTCTTACGTTGTGAACATCCCGGGGGTTCGAACGACGCGGTTTTCCTCGTCATTCTTTCGCGAAAGGAATGGAATAACTTGCCTGGGTCGTTGTTCCCGCCTTCGTATGATGTGGAAGCCTTCAAGAGAAGAGTGAATAGGCATTTACTAAATTAGTGCACCCAACATTTTAGACATCATCGCCACTTATCATCAAGTGGGATCGATGCAGTAACTTATAAAAAATAAAAAAATCTTTTATATTAAAATGTTTTTAATGTGTCGAGTACAGATAGCTTAAATTTGAAGATCGTATACTATAAGAACCAACATAATAAATTGTGACCTTTTGATAGTTGCTAAATTGAAAGATAGATATTGAAGACGGCGGTGAGAGACAAAGATACAGAAATTAACGGAATGTCTACTATCAATACGTTTGAACGTCTCCGTAGCCTAGTTGGGGTTTGATTCCCGGGCAGGGTATGCATGTGACACATGTATTTTTGTTCTCGGGTGTCCATGTCATCCGCAACACGACACCTAATGCGGGGGGCCGAGTGTGAGCTTTATTTTTTTAATTTGTACAGATATCCTAGCCATTTTATAAAAGTGTTCTTACAGTATGGTACCGAGAAATCTTGTTAAGTTTCTCCTGTTGTAAAACTTTGCCAGCGCTAGTTTCTGCTTACAATATAATGTTTCATGCTAGACGTTCGGAAATATTAGTAAGAGGGATATAGACATGTTTGATATTAAGGCGTGATGTCTAGACGGGATAATGGGCGTCGGCCGTGGAATATAGTTACATTTCCCCTAAACGTTGGTTCACAAGCGTTCAATAATCTATCGTATAGAAAATAATATTTCTTTGTTTGTTCGTTGTTATTGCACAGCTGACTCGCTATAATTTTTTTAACTTATTGCTCACACTAGCGGCAGGGATTTGTAAATTTTGAAGATATGGATTAGTATTTTATGCCGGTATATTATAAAATATTTAGCTTCTGACGTATCAGTCAGTAAGTATTATTATTATGTGTTAACATTTAAATTTAAGGCTACATTACAATCTTTAAAAATATTGTTTACGGTACGTCTCGTACTTGTAAACTGAGGATATATATTTTTTCAACTGCTCCATCTTGAGATTTTGAGATACCATTGGATAGGTCGTGGAAAATAATTGTGGGCCTGGGAAGAATATATTTTTGTTTTAGGGATCCGATGGCAAAATATTAAGCTTTAAAGCACCATTTTTTGTAAGTCAGGTGTGGAGTACTATCAGCTAAACGGTTGGTTATATAATATGACTTTAAAATATACAAAAAATATATATTCAATTCAATTATGCAAACACTTTTTGAAAAGAAAGTTATTTCAAATACCTTCACGGGTTTTCGCGTTATTACGGCTACTATGGAACTCTTATATTGCGCGTGCCACGTATTTGGCCGGTTTCTTGAAATTTGTTGAATTATATCTTGATTGAATGCCTGAAATCCACCATTGCCTATTAATAGAACTAAATCTATTTTTACCGAACTATCGCGTGCAAGATACAGGTACAATTTACAGTTTACACGAAGGTATTTTTGTACCAAACTTGACTGAAGGTCGTGGGTGGTCGTTCGTCTTAAGAGGTGTAAGGTGGCTCACCAAAACAAATTTAAAAATAAACACGATTTTTTAAATATTACTTACACTTAGGAACGTTAATTATTTTAAATCTAATACCGTTTCGGAGTGGTGCTATAGTAACAAGAAATAATGGCGAAAGAGATTCCTCCTCACTTATTTCGAAAACAAAATTTACCTATACTAATTACTAATGTATTTTACAATCTTGGAAGGAACCAGCTGCTTATTTACTAGCATCCTTGTCATCGATGTATTTAATAAAGATATGTCTCTCTCTATACAAACAGTTATTTAATTGTTTCTCAATTTGTTTATACCCACCCATATTTCGACCCAGTTACTAAGACATGGTCTTGAAATTAAATAAAACTTTCGATTTTTGAAAAGCTTTTATTAAACTTGGAATTATTTTTAGTTTGCTGCCCATTCCCAATTGCTTAGTACGTTGTTGTCTAAGGAAGGATAGTCCCAAATTATAATAAATACTTGAACGAAGATTCATATTAATAAACATATCTTAGTGACGAATCAGGTACGCAGTACCTACGCTTTATTGTTATGAGTGAGGTCCCTCGTT
>DWKC01001303.1:0-10331 GCA_018249195.1 Racta chiria
CCTAGTGGTTAGGGAACCTGACTACTGAGCCGGAGGTTGTGGGTTCGATTCCCATCCAGGACAAACTTTTCTGTGATGAGCAGTAATGACTGTTCTAATAAACTAACAAAATAACAATATCTTTATAGGTATGTATTTTATATATATTATGTATTATATCAGTTGTCTGTTCCGCATTAGTACAAGCTCACGCTTAGTTTGGGGTTAGATGGCGGGGTGTGAGTTGCCCTAGTATAAAAAAAATTGTGAGTCAGAAAAAAAACCCTTTCCGTTTTTTCTTCCAAGACCACTCGCTGTCACTACAGTCCTAGATAGTACCAGTCCAGTTCTGATTCCTACTAGATTTAACGAAGCGATGGCATAGTTTGACATTTGAAAAGGGTTGTAAAAACAACTTTGAGTAAATACAATTGAATAAATATATCCTAATTGGTAGTATTTAACCCTTCCTGCGTAGCAAGTGATTCTGGTTCAATTCTCAGCCAAGGCAAAATAATCAAATTCAGTAGAATATCATTATAAATATTAAAACCTTGTGCTGTAATTCTCCACTCAAAGCTCTTTATATTAATCAGGGCATGATATAGATTTTAATAGGGATAATCGACAATATGGTTTATTTGCCTTCAAACATGTCGGTAAGCAATATACATTTTATTTTAGGTAAACGAAAACTCATTACCCAGTCTCATTAACTTTACAACAAGTCAGTGCTTCCATCAAAGTGGCGTTAGGTGTGAATTTAAGACGAAATTTAATTAATTTTGGCGTTTCGGCTCGTCTATTCGTCCTCTTGAGTGGAATCCATAAAACCTAATGGACTTTCGCTGTCTAGCGGTAATTTTATATGGCTGGGATCCTGCAATCTTGCTGCTTGTCACAAAAACGTATACATATATTCATCTGCTGTAGTTGTAAAATTATGAAAGTGCTGAATTTTAGAAGTGTGGGTCACCTGGTATACTTCAGTTGTATAAAATGTGGAATATTTTGTTTTTACATAGTTATCATCATCATATCATCATACATATAATAAATCTGTAAATCATTGTTGTGTGTCCATAGGAGATACGTGAAAAAAACTTATAGGGGGGGTTTGTAGCAAAGAATAGAGCCCAAAACAACCATTTTTAGAATTTTTGACTGTTTATCTATTTAGATAGATAAATTCAAATGTTGGTGCCTTTGTCCCCGCGAATCTCAGAAAGAGCTGATTCTATTTGAATACGGTTTTCACAAATGTATTGGGCATAAGGCACTTAGGGGTATTTTTTTTATTTAAATATAAAATAAATGACATATTAAAGAATTCACTCTCTACAAATTCCGTGCAAACGCAGTCGCGGGCTCAGCTCGTTGATAATACAGCTAACTCGGATAAGTCAGATTCGCCCGACTACTTCCAGACCGTTAAGAGGACTTTCTTCAAGAGACCCTTCTTCAATAGCTACGTATACACACGAATCTTTAAAAATATCGTGAAATATTTTAATTATCCCAAACAATACAAATTGTGGTAAAGTGTTCTGCAGGTCTCATTAATTAGAAGGAGAACCTGAAACCAGCACAGCATACTTAACACTAATGAAGGCAGGTACGAATCGTTTATATTAAAAACAAACCAAAACGCTTAGATATTCTTTGAAGCGTTACTTCAGCAGTTCAGAATGAATCTACAAATCTTATCTACTTTTAAAAACCGAATGCAAATCGAAATAAGGAGTATCATTATAGATTCAGCCAATTTGTTACGTTGTAAAAACGACAATCTTATTTTTTACACACGAACTTCCAGGGGTTGATGCATTTTCTTTTCATATAAAAATTCAAACTATATATTTCGTCTCAGGAACAAATTGCTCGCATGACCAAAAGTCAAAAATTTAAGAATTAACGTGATATTATAGAAAATAATAACAAAGAAAATAATGAATACAATTTTAAAACAAGTGCACAATAAATTCTACATGAGTTTTGTATTCCTGCTAGAAGTTTTTTTTTTAAAATGAGCAGTGCAATATCTATGTACAAAATCTCGCATATTAATTATCAAACAAATTGAAGGGTGCCTTTAAACAAAGAATTAGGGAATCAAAATAAAAGTGGTTGAGAAGTGGAATCCCACATAATTATTAGCGGTTTCATCGTCGCATAATCCTTATCCAAACATTACCGGTCTCTAACAAAGACATAACCTTTTATGTCTTTGTTAGAGACAGTCGCACATCGCACTCTGAACAGTTCGGGTACAAAGGCTTATGAGGCAGGTTCATCTCGAGTTAGTGTAATGAATACGTGACTTATCTCCGTAGCTCAGGCCGAGCGGAGCGCTCGCCGCCGCCTCAGCTTACTGCTCCGCTCCTGCTGCCTTCACACCTCACTATATCAATATATTCATTAATTAATATCTTACGACCATTCACATGAGGCCATCTGATCCCATACTAAGCGTTAGCTTGTACTACGGTGATCAGACAACGGATAAACATACTTAAATACATATTTTAAATGGATTGTTATATCTTTTAGACCCAGACACGCATAATAATTATAAATAATAAATGTCTTTGGACAACTCATACACACAGTCATCTGATCCCAGACTAAGCGTTAGCTTGCGTACGGTGATCTGACAACTGAAGAACATACGTACATAGGTATATCTTTTTAATACTAGATATTTTTTACACCCAGACACGGAACAAACATTTCTATTCGTCAATAAAAAATATATACGAGCAATTGTACTAATAAAATGTATAAAGTTTAAAAAGATTGTTTGTTTCTGTTTCAATAATATTAAGATGATGTGTGTTATGAACACTAAAGCTACTGTAATTCTACTGAAATATTACCGAGTTAAATTAGTACAACGCAGGTTCTAAGAGTTAGTGAACGGTAAAATCCGAGCCTAATGTTTTATTTAATGTTCCCAGCGCCTAACAAGCCGCCTGCAAATCATCGTGATCGTGAACACGCGGACTACAGTACATCACTTTGTATATTAATTTTAACATAATGTTAACTTTTGTTAAGAAAACCTCCATAATTTATTAGACGTGAGTCAGGAACATAATGATATTTAGACTAATTACTTACAAGAAACGTTCAAGCTCCGAATTTTGCTTCCATGACCAAGCAGAGATTTACAGCTAAGCGAAAAATAGCTCCATAATCGTGTAATGGAAAACTTATTTGAGCCACGTCTATTAAGTTGGCTTACGCTTCAGATTGTAGTTTTTGCAAAGATATGCTCTTTGAGATAGTTATTTAAAATGATAAAATACTTGTAATATAGATTTACTATGTATTAGAAGTCATGGTAAAATTCAAATCTATTTTTTTTAAATTTAGTATTATGGGTTGAGGTGGAAGTGAATGGAGGATATAAAGTATGGAATAATGTATGGCTCTTTTAAAATATTTGGATTAAATCCCGGACACCATTTACTAAATAAATATACGTTTACACACATACCCTTACAACATATAATATCCCCTGTATCGCGGCTTGCATACGGGTAGAACACAACAAATATGTGTCAACACATTAACTGCCCACTACTGAGCACGAGTCCTCAGAACTGAGGAGCCTTAGACCATACTCCACAACGCTGGTTCAAGGCGGATTGGTAGAAGATTAATATTACTGTCATAAATATGGCATGTTGGTGTAGTATAGATTCTCAGCCAGAACATACTTTTGTTCCGTGTGTCTGGATGTAAAACATATCTATACAAGTATGTATTTAAAATATAAATATGTTTGTCAGTTGTCTGATCACTATAGTACAAGATAACGCTTAGTTTGGGGTCAGATAGCCATGTGTGAATTGTTCTAAGATATTTATTAATTCACATTACTGCTCCAGTTGGGAATCGAACTAGGGCGCTTCGCTTAAAGACATACGTCACTCTACATAAGAAAGCTAGCCTGCGTTTGTAAACTACTACATGAAGACCGCTAACATACCTAAACAAATTAACTTAAACTAACTACTTTAAAATCTCTTAAATTTAACGACTTTTAAATGACATACAACTAATTTAAAATCATTGTCATTAACATACAAAAATAGATAGATAGGTACTGTTTATCGAGACCCAAACAGTATTATAGAGTTTTCTATTCATTTGTTTATAGAAAAAATTATAGAATTTATTGTTATTAAATTCATAGATATAGATAGGGCCTTGGTATTGTTAACTCTTGACCTACGTTAAGAGAGCTTTTAGTTCCTAAGACGAATTAAATTATTTGGATTTTGATTTTGATACTTGATTTAATAGATATAAGTAATATTTTTTTTGTATTCATTAACTGTATCTTATTTGGTAATTCCTCCGAATAAATTATCTTTCTTTGTTTCATCTTTCTAACAGTAACATTATTTCACCGCCGAGATATCGCAGAGTATTGAAAGGTTCCGTGTAATTATAGGTATTGTGATGAATGTAATGGGTTATCGTTTATCGATATAAGCCAGCCGAGTGCTCTACAGTCGCGACGTGCCGCTAAAAGGAGAACCTCCTTGAAAGGCTGATCGATTTGAAGCACGTACAACGAAACATTTTTATCGTTATTAAGAGGTTTTGTTTCAAAATGCACAAATAATGGAATGTAACAAATTAAATAACAGATTTATAATTTTATTATGAGTGGCTTCAACCCATTAATGGCCCACTACTGGGCACAGGGCTATCTTCATACTGAGCAGGCCTAGAGCATACTCCACCATGCTGGATTGGTGGAGGGGCTAGTGGCCAACCCAAGTGTCGGAAGTTTTTATATCGCCCGAAGGCCTCTGATATGGCTTAACGATTGCTATCTTATGATAACAACCGGGACCGACGGATTTACGTGCCCTCCGAAGCACGGAAGCGTTCATAATTGTTTTACCAGTAGCGGTCACCTATCCTCATACTGACCGCGCCCGCTGTTGTTTAACTTTTTCGTTCACATGCTATCAAAATAACCGGCATGGCTATGATCGCTTCTAATCGATGTTTATCCAGAGATCAGAGATTGATTGGTATTCGTATCGGGTATACTGGTATCAATCATATTTTTTGCTTCTCGAAAAAGTTGCTTAATCATGAAGGAGATACTTATTAACAGTGTTTCTAAAGAAAAGGCTCTATTATTTTATGTACAACGTTACGTATGATATGATTATGCGATTATTTTAATTATTCATTATTTATAACTAAGCCTTATGTACCCAATGTCCGATTTTAAGATGAAAGGGACCATCTCTCCAGCCAATCTCCCCTGCTTGTGATGCAGGACCATCCTTCTTCACTAAGAGATTCGTCCTCTTTATCTTCATTTGCAAGTCACCCTTCCTATTCTGCTTCTATCGCCCGTCTTAAGGCACTATGTTCATGATAGACACGCCAAGTAGTTGGTGTCAGTACTGACCTTGGTTGCTTGGCAACTGGCTACTGGCAACGCGCTGGTGACAACCCTGCTTAGTGTCGCTAACTTCCTGACTAGTCTGCTGTAGTAAGATTGATAGATTGTGTTGTATTTGAGATGTAAGAACTATAATGCTTACTCTCATAGAAGAGAAATTAATCGCTGAGATATTATATTCAGATTAGATGTATTCCGCTGCAGAGACAACATGGAGAGATCATGTCTCAAATTCTGTTTCGAGTGGTTGTGATTGTGGTCACGTGCCGCGAGCTAACCGGCGCCGTGTGATTTTATCCATCCAATTGATATTCTTACATACTTACTCTCCATTTTATCCTCTCTCCTGTTTCATTCCATTACCCAGCTCTCTACATTATAGATTTAATAAAAGACTTCTTGTATTTGCATATTGTTGTTATTTTATTTATTTATTTATGTACACAAATAATCTTAAATTAAGTCGGTTTTCATATTATGATGTACAATAGGCACTGCTTATTATAAGCGCATAGTATTTCGTAAATAATAAAATACATAGACGTTTGGAAAGATAAGTTATTGAAGCTATGGACAATCCTAAATAACCTTGAAAGTTTAATGTCAGCACATTAAAACTCTCAGATGAAAAGAAAATCTGAACTCACAGATTTTTAGAAGACGGTAATTATGTTGGTAGTTTGAAACCTGAGTGACAGGCTTGGGTATACTCCTGTCTAGAGGGTTCATATACAAGACAAATGTTTGTTGTCGGTTCGTTGGTGTTACAGACTTTCTTGTTTGTTTGTATTCGTGTCGCAAGCAATAAATGCTATTACGCTGTAAAAAATGTCTAAAAAGTTTATTTAATCATTCAGAACTGTTTCTTAATGCGACAAATGTCACCGTAGGCCGTATTGTTCCTTTAATATATTAAACTTAACACTAAATAATAAGGTTTTCTTATTTTCTAACGCTTCCGAAGTATGGCTTCCAGCCAATAACATTTGAGGGACATGAGATATTTGGCAAAATTTTCTAGACTAACAAAATCTTTAAGTAATATTTGAGTATCTTGGAGCAATATTTTTCCGTATATGGTGACATCCAAAAAGTTTTCCAAGAGATTTATAATCATGTTATTATATTCTCGTGATATTGCGTTACGCTAAGCAAAAGTTTGAACATTTGTTTTAGTTGATACTTAAAAAATGCGCAAGTAAAAGTAGTTATAAAAATCTATTCGACTTCAAATAATTTGAAAATCAATTGGGTCCTGTTAGTTGTTTCGAGGACTGGTGCCGGTAAAGCAGTTGAATGGTGCTGCGGCTGCAACGAGTTGGTGCACATTTAGGTATATTACTGTCACCGGACCTCATAACAGCTTGAAGGTCCCGGAAATATTTCAAAAATAATAATTTTGAGTTCAATTTATGAAAAATCCGTTTTTAAATAACTTTTATGTTCATATATTTTTAAGATTTAAGTCTAAGTTGACTTCCTAGAATATTCTTACGGAATGAAACAATAAGAAAATGACATAATAAAATAATATACTTTCAGTCAACGCGTCCAACATGTCAGCATACTTATTTAGGTTAAAAGTATAAAAACACATAATACTTAAAATGTTTAATTCACAAAATATTGACATTACATTTAACCTAACTTAAAACAGATCGATTGTAATCTCGGTTGAGAAAGTTTCTTGCAAGAACAGCAGAACTGCACGTATCAAACTTTTAATAAAGTTGAGCGAGATGTTATCTGGTCGCTTTTCTCGGAGATATCATTATAATTTGTTAGTTTCTTGCTTAAAACATGTTTCTTATTCTTAAACCAAAAAAAATCCTATTACACCGTAATACTTGTAAATGCTGTACTGTACTGTACTGCGGATTTATTTAACGACGCAAGAAAGTGCAGTTTTCTGTCTGCACTTGTCATATCAGGAATAAAATTTTTAAAAGTAAAATAAACTTTTAGAATTAGAATTCAGCGGTCAATACCACCAACCCAGACACTCTGGCAAAGTCTTAATTTTGCTGCAGCAATGGTTACTCAATTATTGTAGTATAGTTGTTATAAAAGTGTGGACATGTTCTGTAAATTGATTATAACTTTTTACTCTGTGTACCGTTTTTGATGATTCTTTTTTTGTTAGAAAGCTGGTGCTTGTCGTATGGTTCCATTTATATTTGAGCGACATTTGACAAGTAGTTTTTGAGTGAATCCTAATAATGTGTATTTAATTGACTTCGACTTCTTTAATTATTTTCACATTTTAGTATCGGTCGTTGCAACTCGCTGCAGAACAATCAAAACGATCGAATAGATTATTCGAAAAATATTACCCAGTCATTTCATAGATGTTACATGTTTAGCATTTGTTTCATCTGCGTGTCAGTACATACAACAGTACAAGTTACTCGGTTACCTTTTTATACTGACACGTAGATAAAACAAGAGCTAAACATTTAGATCAGGCGTTTCAAAATACAGCGCTTTGGTACCTTTAAGCACACATTGCAATTTTTTATTTTAAAAATAAAGTTATATATACATCCATACAAAATTTTATCGTGTGCCAACTTCCACGTTAAGCCGCGTAGCTTAAATATTTCGATACATACAGACATAACATAAACACATCTAAAAAGAAAAATACTTTTCCAAATAACATGAAGATACCTATATAGTGAAGAGTATTAAGTTAGTCGTTGTTACCATAAATTAACGTAACCTATGAAAATAAAACATATTAATAAGAAACAATATTAAAACAAGGTGTGTATTAGTAAAAGTGCATCGAACTATTAATTTGTTCCAGTTTAATGGAAAATTTATAATGCAATACAAGAAGTAGCTAATGTTCGTGGAAATAAGCAGACTCGTGGCGTGTGACTGAGCGACTGAGCAACTGAGCGACTAAACGGCCTAGTAACTGGGCGACTAAGTGACCGAGTGACTGAGCGACTAAACGATTGAGCGACAGAGTGTCTGAGCGGCCGAGCGACCGAACGACCGAACGACCGAACGACCGAACGACCGAACGACCGAACGACCGAACGACCAAATGACCGAAATTACTGAGCTACTGCGTACTCGGCCTCTACAAACTATTTTTTTTGCAAAGCACTTCAGTAAAGTGTTCCGCTAAAGTTGGTGTCTTGGGAAATATAATATGAGCAATAAGCTAGATTGTTTTGTGACATCTTTGTTTCGTAGAGCTATTTGTATCGAGTCTGTCCCTGTTTTTATTATTTACGAGTATCTGGAGGTCTATAACTTTATCTAAATTGAAAGTAAGCTGGTTACTGTTATCAGATTTGTTACCTTATATTCCTTTATAATTTATACAAACATTTGTTATATGTAAAATATGCCAAGTAATATTCTAAATGCAAAAGTAACCCAGTCTGTCTGTCTCTTACGCTGTACGTCTAAATCACCAAGCAGCTGACTTCTTCCGCCTCACACGACGCCATGGTCTAGCAGCATGGGATCAGAGTTAGTTATCTAGGCCGCCACGATACGGAAAAGAAAGAGTTGCCATCCGGTGACCTATCTGTACGGGTTGCGGGGAAGTAAAATAAAACTGACCGCACCGAGTGTTGCTTATACACTGAATTTATTATATGGTAAAATCATAAAGCGCGCAAAAGTGCAACGCTGCGATACACAAAATTGACGAATAAAAATATAAAAATGCAACGATTTATAAATGAATATGATTGTGTATATTGCGTACCGTATACTATCTGCTCCTTTCCCTGCATAAGTTATGAAATTAACTTTCGTGAACTTTTGTTTACGTACGAGTAAGTCTCCGCAACGCGCCGTATGGACTTGCTGCCCTGCGTCCGCAATAAAATCACTTCACGGTGATTCGCATCAAAGACTTGTTATAGTGGAAATACCTAAATTTAATAATGTACGGTTACAATCAATCAACAATCAGAGTAATGCAATGCCCTCGCCCGATTAATTAGATCAGCGACCACGTTAATATTATTATTGTAACATGAAACCACAATGCTAACCACATTTAGTATACAGCCGCGAATACTATACGCACCTACACATTGTTATTCTTCATATGACCGACCACAAACATAACACTCACAACAAGGATATACTCGGATCGTTTCTATTGAAATATGTTACAATACTCGTTGTATTCAGGACAACATTACATTATTACTTCCGAATTCAAATTATTTTTGTTTCACCAGTCATCAAACGGTGTATTACTGATGTTACAGCTGTTAGCGTCATTGTAGACCCCGATTGCTTCAACAGTATACTGCTACCATTCTTTCTTCGTCTTCCCCACGATGTTGCCACTAGGGAATCTATCACTTCCTCATTTTCCGGCAACGCGTTTGTGATTTCATTACTTGACGTTGCTAAAGTTCATGGGTGACAGTAATCATTTATAATCAGGTTACCCGTCTGCTTCGTGTCTGCATACATATAGCTTAAAATGTTGAAGTTAAAATACTATTAATATATTTTATTTAGGACTAGTGACTGACCTCGCTTCGTTAGAGAAAAACCTATCTTTACACGGAAAATGTATAGGCAGGTCCCCTAAATGGGCCTAAATTCAAAATACTGTTCATATTAAAATGACGTCACAAAACTAGCCCAGTAGAACAATAATATTCAAACAGTCGGAGATTACCGTCGAAAATGTATGTAAAATGTGGTCACGATGAGAAAGTGATAAAGTTGAATACTAAATTGTGAGCTCCGACTCGTGGCCACAGCTGCTCCCACCGCTGCCACTGAATCACTACTAAGCTTCACGTGTATGTTATAGTAACTGTAAAGCATAGGGCCTTAGACGGGATTCTGTGAATAGAGATATTTTTAATTTATGAACCAATTTAAATAAAACAATTTAAATATATCGGCTCATAAAGAACCCAGG
>DWKC01001304.1:0-10331 GCA_018249195.1 Racta chiria
TGAGTTTATATTATTTACATATCTGAACATTCTTTTAAGGGGTTGTCATTCTGATGGAATAAATGATATTTTCTTTCTTTCTTTCTATATCTGTCGGCCACAGCTGCATGTGTTATTACGACAAAGACCGCATTAAGTTTCGCTGCATGAATGTGTCTGTGTTTTGTGGTGTGACTTACCTCAGATATGATTGTGGAACGAACCGCATGAGTAACGAAACTGCATAGAGGAGAGGTTTCATTTAAAATAATATTTCAAAACAATATTAAGATTGTTTAAAATGTTTATTATTTAATATTTATTGACCACAATATACTATTGCGGTTCAAATGGCGAGCTTCATGTAATGTTATAGGGAGGCAAACGAGAACTTGATGGTAAGCGATCATAGTCATCTATAGACGTAAGCACATCAGGCTAGGGTGTCACTGACAAATTGCCTGGAATCAGTGTAATATGAAGTATGACAGTGTATTCCCAACCGTGCTGTTGCATGATGGCCAGGCATTCTCTGCCCGCCTGGGTAGAATCTATCCTCCCTCCAAAGTCGATCGTAAAATGTACATATCTACGGTTTTTGGTCGCAAAATTGGGGAGCCAGTCCTATTTTTCTCGCCATCCTTAGGTTATCCTTCCCATTCTTCTTGTGTCACCAGGAACGGTATGTTGTCTATCTGGGATCTAATGATTGACCCGATTATTTTAAGGTTATACCTACTACTTCCCTTTTTTCTTCATATTTGCACGCTTGCAGATGTTGCAACAAGCGGGTCTATCACTTCCTTCATAACCAACAACCCATTTTCAACACAATGGTGTCAAACGTCAACCGTCAATGTCAAACGTCAATAGCCAACGGTAATCACTTAACAGTTGACAAAACAGAGAGTTACAGCATTGTAGTCTGGACTCGGTGCGGCATCTGTCATCGTGTCTGACGAGGCTCGGTTTTAATTTGGCCGGTAGCCACAGCCGCGACGCAGGTGCTGCCTGATTTCAAATGCACGCTCTTAATTACACCGCTTCTGGGCTTAGATTTTTTTAATGAACAATCAAGGGAAGGGGTAAACAAGGATTCTTACGGAATCTTCCGCTACTTAAAACAGCAAATTATGGATGCTTCTCATTTATTCGTGCACCTGTTCGCCATAACGTTGCCATAATGTTGTGTAAAACAGTCATTTTATAATGGATTTACATTGTAATGTTGACTCAAGTGGAGAAAAATATTGCTTATAGAAGCTTTCTCTATCGCAATTTATAATTTTCCCACTGCCGGGCTTGTTTAGCACAATGTGAAGGGAACAGACCATATTCCACCAGAGTGGTCGATTCGGATTGATAGACTTCACACCGCTTAGAGAAATATATGGGGCACTCTCAAGTATGAAGGTTTTCTCAGGATAGTTTCCTTCACAGAACTAAATGGTAGCTAATCTTTAATACCCACATAACCTTCAAAATTAGAAGGGCGTCAAACCGCTATTGTATCATTGCTTAGGAAGTAACTTATTAAAAATTAACATACTGCATGTTTCTATTACTTTGTGATTATGTCTCCGAATATGACTACATGAAATATATTTATTTATTTGGAATCTCCGGGAAATGGTGACTGGGAAGTCCTACAGCTCTAGAGCTACCATCACGCTGTTCCATTGCGGAGTGATGTAGGATACTGAGTAACATTTTAACAAACAAGCGAGCAGATGGGTCACCTGATGGTAAGTGATCACCGCCGCCCATGGACATTAACAACACCAGTCACTAGTGTCACTAACGCGTTGCCAGCTGAGAAGGAAGTGATACACGCAGACGCGCGGGGAAGGCAAAGAAAAAACTGAAGCGTCGTCGAAGCAACCGGATTCAATAACGACACTAACTGAACCCAGACACACCAACAACATACCGCTTCAGGTGCCAGAAGAATGGGAAGGAGGAGGATTGAAGAACGTGGCGAAAAAGAGAAGCACTGGCTCTCAAGCCTCCAGCCGGAACACGTTGAATCATTGGGCTGACTCAAGCAAAAGGGTGATAGCTAGCTAGACGGCCTATAATCTATCTGCGATTAGGCTACCCCGACTCGACATAATACGGTATATGAGAAAACGATTCAAACTCAAACCAATAATAGTCTCACTAGATAGTTATTTAGGTTAACTGCAGCACGTAAAAATTATAATCGTAAATTCAAATTTAAATGAGATTAAAATTTGTTTCGGCTGCAAAGTTGAGAGTTCCGTTCACAACGTTCAACCACTTCCAGTTGGAGCGCGTTTTTAGTTCCAGAGGTTTTTACCAACTTTGTTTCATACATTATCTTTTTGTCCATATTTATACAGCAGATGGTCAGAAATCCATAGATTTAGTGCAAGAGGACACACGAAATGAAAAAGAGAAGGAATATACTGTTGCAGTTTAGTTAGAAAGAGACAGCCGGTTTGTCTCATTGTTCTTTGTTGCATACATTATTGACTAACAACGACTTTCGAAAATGTAAGTTTCATGTATTGACAATATTCCAAGACAATTAAACAAGAAATATCAAATTACATTTTAATCTATCAGGTACTAATTCGTTCATTAAATAACATCATAATTGTGTCGAATCGCACAATAAAGTATATATAGTATATATAAGAGTTTTCTAGAATGATTAAGAACTAGCGGAGTCCGTGACTCAGTTCGCTCGGAATTTCTCTTTAAAATGTCATATCTTTTTTATTTGTGCATCGATTTTAATCAAATTAACCCTAAGTGTCCCTTAGCCCAATACAATCAAAATCAAATCGAATCAGCCGTTTCTGAGATTAGCGTGAACAAAGGAACAGACAAAAATTCTAAAAATTGTGTTTTGGATTCTATTCCTTACTACGAACCTCCCTATAACTTTCTTCCACGTATCTTCTATGTACAGACAGCAATCAGCTATAGATTATTATATGTCTGACGTGAACAATCGAAGCTCAGCCGCTCTTCGTGTACGACACTTTGCCTGGCGGGAGGATCTTCCTTTGAATCCTTTCTCTTCTCTCTCCCTGTAATTAAGTCATCCTTCGAAATCTTCTTCTCTTACCCGTCCTGAAGCAGTAGTTGTTGGGTCCGTTGCGGCGATGTACTGCTTCCCTTCTTTCTTTTCTTCCTGGCTGGCAACGTGTTAGTAATACCATACCCTGGCATTGTTAATGTCCAGGGATGGCGGTGACCACTTACCATCAGGTCTTGCTTGCTCGTTGCTCGCTTGCTTGTTTTCCTTCTCCTGACAAAAAAAAAGATAATTATAGTAAAAAAATGGTAAGTTTTTGGCATCAATGATGTCTAAAAAACTCTTATCGTATTTTACCTGTACATTCTTCTTCTATTTGATCTTTCAAGATCTTCCGAGATCTTTCTCGAACGATCATTAATAAGCACTTAACATAATAAATTCCCGTGGTCGTTCCTCATTACGCCATCATCAGATAAACGAGATTACTTATTAATTCACAATAATTTAATTGCCATCTATAGGTCGTTGTAAACGCCCGCTGAAAAGCGTTTTCAACCGTAAACTGCGCGTCGGGGAATTATTCATGCAAATATCATGCATATTATGATATGGACAGTGCACTTCGGTCAAACCGTGACAGCCACCAAGAATTAATTCCCGACGGAATTGATGCCATGGAACTCATTTCCATTTAGATCTCGATTAATGGAATATTCGTTCTCTCGGTCCGTTGACGGCGCTATTATTCCGTTCTCAAATCCACAAATCCGAATAATTCCGCTTATAACAGCTCTCATAGTTTAAAACCGTTATCGTCATCCGTTAATTGGTGAAATAATTAGTCGATTTACTTAAACCGCGGGAATGATTCCAGTTCAGTTATTCGGTCAGTTGTAGAACGTTAGTGTATCAAATGAATTAAAACATTCCAACATGTTAAAATGTGTTAAATGAAATACCTCATGAGATATCTAATCATATGTGAGGACGGTTAGTAACCTAGTAGAACGCCCTGCCAATGAAGAAAATAGCCTCGGGTTCTACTCCCGATCACTAAATATCTCGTCTTCCATTTATCGAACAGCTAATTTAATGTAAGTAATATTTAATATTGTAGAAACAGCATATTGAACACAAAATCAAAATCAAATCATAATCAAAATAGTTTATTCCGTGGTATTATCATAATACACTTATGAATGTCAAATATTTAGAACCGTTTTGAAAAGGTGCCATAATACAGAGAAGAAGAAACGGCGAAAGAACACAACAACACAAGGCGACATATTGATCTAAGTTGTCAAATTTAAATTTAAAGGCAGTGTGTGTTGATCTCGTATCAAACGACCAACTGTGAGGCAGCTGCGACAAGTTACCACAGTGTTACTACGCACTTGTGACGTACCCCTTTTTAACAAATAGCTGACACAGCAAACGTTGTTCTTGGAACGTGGGCATGTGGGGTAGGATGGTGAAAATAAAAGTTTTATAGGCATCAAAGAAAAAGAAAAATAAAAAAACTTTTTTTACAGCGACACTATCCCCTAACGGTATGAAATATAATAATACGTTACTCTAATGTCCGCCAAATAAACACAAAAAAAAAAAAAAATCGATCGAGCCATTTCTAAACCGTGCAACTAATACCGTATCACGTGATTTTTATATTGGATATCAATGAACTGCAACAGCAGCATTCCTCTTGCAACCAAAGATATAGTAATATAATATTTAACCGGGATATTCAGCATATCATTGAAGATATCAAATCAGGCGATTACGTATTCAATACCCGCAATGCAATACGTCCACTACAGCGTTTTCTGTAGACGCTCGCGTCGACGCGAACACTTCTGATAAGTTTGAGGAAGTCTGGAGATCCGTGTGTCTTTTGCCATTAGAATACGATATTAAATTTGAATCGGACTTTCCTCTACAATGAAATATATTTATATTATACCTATCAATGATGTACCTTAACAACATCTTAGTAGACCCCACATGTAATATATTTTCTACTAGAGTGTTCGCGCGGAATTTGTATAGACGGAATTCTGTAATGTGTCCTATACTTTTTTAAATGTTCATCGATTTTAATAATAATAAGTGTCAATCCAAGCTTAGCCCAACACATCATGGAAAAACGCATTCAAATCGAAGCATTTGTTTCTGAGATTAGCGTGAACAAAGGCACAGATAAACAGACAAAAAGTCTAAAAATGGTTGTTTTGTGTTCCTTACTACAAACCCCCCTTCCACATATCTTCTATGTACAGACAGCGATCAGCTACCGATTTATTATTTGTATGACTAAGAATACATTCAAAGCATCGAGGTAAGAGTAGCGGGAGCATCAATGCACAGTGATTGGTCGATTCAAAATTGCGCCATGTTAACACAACTATAGGTCGTTAGTCAGTGTCTAATATTTTGCTAATGGATTGCAGATCTTATAGACTAGGTGACGGCCGAGCAAGACTTCGTTCACCAGGTACTAAACATATTTGGACATAATCTAGCCGACAGCAGTGTTATAATGTCGAATGTTTAATGTAATATTTTAAAAAGTATTGATGTTTACTTATTTCAAATTTGAAACGTGCTTGACATTGAATTGTTTGGTGTATTGATGCTCATTAATGAAAAATAAATCGAATTACATGAGTGTGGCTGCGTGTATTGTGTTTGTTTGTGTGTGTGTTGTATGTGAGTGAACATTTTATTAAAATAGATTTAATTGTGACCTCATCATACATCATCATATATCATGGAAATATTGGAGAAACGGCGTATTGAATTTTAAATAAAATCAATCAATCAAATCAAAATCATTTATTTCGTCTTAGGAACAAATACCTCACTTAACGAAAGTAAAAAGTTAACAATTCCAAGTCCGTAGGTAGGTACCTGATTTCTATAATTAATAACAATAAAATATATTTAATTATAAAATTTGAAAACAATTTATGTATTTATTATTGTAATAGTATCCATAACAATAGTGTGACTGATAATTTCTGAAACGGCTGAACCCATTTGAGAGCGGTTTTTCTTTATTCTTCCTTCTCAACGTTAATTTTGCATCCTCTCTCCCATTCTTCTTCAATTGTCTGTATTTTGTAGGTGTGTATGGGTTCCGCTGGTGTTATATCGTTCATCTTCCCCGCGCTTGCAATGTTGCAGCAAGCGCGTCTATCACTTCCTTATTGGCCGGCAACACGTTGGTGACACACCTTCCTGATGTCCTTAACACAGTGGGTGGCAGTGATAACATACCACCAGATAATTCGTCTTCTAGTTTGCTTCTTTAAACCTAGCATTAAAAAAATAATAGTAGCTACCTACGATTCAAAATTCGTTTCATTCAAATATAATACAAGTTGTCCCAGTTTGAATGCAATTTGAATGAATGACAATATTATTTTGCGAAATATTCAGGAACCCGCATCAGCCGCTGCCGCAGCGCAAACTAAGTCGGTATTCGCGTCACGTTTGATTCGCGCCGAATCGGGAATGCGCCAATATTGGCTCCACTAGTGTTGCTAGTACAGCCTCTTTAGCATCCCGGCGTGGCGGTATGTCACTTTAGTACAATGTAAAATGTTTGTACCGATATGTTATGTTGTTTGTATATATTTTTAATGTCTAATTAGAATTCAAATCTGTATATTCGATACTTTGTGTAAATTTTAAGCTATGTTTTCCATATAGTGTTTTTACACGTTGTCCGCATGCGGGGGGGGGTTGTCATGAGGCACCCTGGGCTGTCAAGGGTCAAGTCCTGATAATGTTTTTTCATAAGAAATATAGTAACTTTAGTAAAAATATGCATTAAAGATTTTTAAATATCGAAAAAAATATTACTCTTGACATGATCTCTTAGGTCAGATCAATCAGGTGACCCGACTACTAGTTTGCCAATTTATTACAAAAATATATCTAAATTGAATGGTGAATGATACATAAAGTTTATTTTATGATTTATTATTACCACAAAATAAAACAGACGACACAGTAAATAAAATATAGCAGCCAAATAAAATAAAATAAAATAAACTTAAATTTAACCTAAGTCAAAATTAATCTTAGTATTGTAATTTTATGAATGATACTAGTTTTTCAAACAACAATATTAGACATCACAATCTATATATATATAGAAATGAATGTTTGTCTGTATGTCCTTTATAGAATAGTAGAATGCATTTGATCATGTGATGATCTTTACCAAAGTTGTTGAGCACGAGCCCACGAAGGTTTCTGAGTTGGTACGACCAATCTTCGACAGATGGCGCCACTGTCATTACTATGAATCAGTGACATACACAAGCACACAAGAAATATAAATATATATATATATATATAAACATTAAATACAACATAAAATGAGGAGTGATCTGTAAAATTTCGGTCACTTACATAAGGCCTATAGAGCCAAGTATACCATAACGACTAACGTCTAACAGAACTTTTCCGCGAATAAAAATACCGTTGAAAATTAAACACACAACCGTTCCCTATTGTGTAGACCCCGAACCTAAAATAAAAGAGAACCACTCCGTATAAGCTGTGATGTAGCGAGTAAATAGAATTTCACCCACCGGCCTCGTAAATAAAAGGGTGGGCAAAAAAATAGTGAGAAGCCGCCCCGCTCCAGGGGGCCATTAATGAATTGGGCCTAAGTCGGGTCACGATAAATACTGCAGGAGCAAAACATCGTTTATTCGCCTTACACTCTATTTGCGGCTGCTATTGCGGTCGGGCCGCGGCTTCAGACTGATGTTTTCCGGCGCGGGTATGCGAACAAACCTCGTCTTCATCATCAGACTCTCATGACATGTTGCTCTGAATATGTCAAGACTTATGTTGTATTTCCTTATCCTTAAATTAAATAATAATAAATATCCTTAGAGAACTCACACACGCCTCCTGACCCTAAACTTAAGTGTTAGCTTGTACTATAGTAATCAGACATCTGATAAACATAAGTACATATATATATTTCTGAAATACATCCTTATACATATAGATATTTTAAAATTCCAGTTCATCATAAAAAATCTGAAATTTACACACCGTAGACTGTGCAGATTAAATAGCAAGGTAGTCGCATATATCTTTGTGGTGCTGATATTTCGACCCAGCTGCATGAATTGTGGTCAGCAATGAACACCCTGTAACCCTACGATATGCCGCACGGTACAGTCATATAAAAACACCTCCAGCAACCCGCACTGGAGCATCGTGCTAAGTATGCTCGAGGCCATCGAAAAAGGCACTCATTTTCAGTATTGAGCAACGAATCGGTTGTAGCCATAATATAATTTGCCAATTCCACAGTTATCGAGTCTACTAAATTACGGTAATCCCGCGACGTGATACGCGCACATTCCAAGAACGCCATGTTATAATTTGTGTAATAGAACCCGAACCTAATTGACATAATAAGTAAGTGGAGATACACCTAACCTGACTGGGGTTATAAGTGATGTACGTCTTTCGTTACATTGTATAAAAAGTGAAGCCTATAGTTTCATTAATCTTCAGAGTACGTGTATACCGGCACAGATAAAAAATACAGGCTAAGCCTTGTTAAAACCATCCCCCCCGATCTGTCGAACTCACGTCATACGGATTGCCGGATCGAATGTTGTCCAGGAAAAATATTTTTTCCAATAGAGTATTAAGAACCTTAAATTTTCGTTATAATAGGTTTTGGGATAATTTTAGGCTATGACCTAGTTAATTTCCGTACTAATATTATATTCAGCTCAGTAATTTTGTAGATGGATTGAATTTACATTCATATTTTCTAAACATTTAGTAAAATAATATATCATTATGGCTTCATAGACCCCAACTTCGTCCTCGGAAACGTTAGGTGAATATGGAAGCTTACTGTCCCGCAGTCGTGTTTCATTAATTCAAGAACAGAAAGTGTCCTACAAATTTTAAAAAAATCGGTTGGTGTTTCTTATAGTACTTTATTTGAGTGACCCCTCGTCGAACTAAAAATATACTCAATATATGCAAATATGTCTTTTGAGTTTTAAAATTTTGTAAGTGATTTATGTATTTTATATATGTTTTCAATCAGATTTGATTGACAAGTCTAAAAAACAAATACTCCTGTCTGCAGAACAAAAAACAGAACAAAAAAAATCTCTTTTATTTCATGTAGATATTTTTCAATATATACAAGCGTTCAAGAACGTCAAATATTTAGTATCTACCACCGCTTCAGAAAGCTATCATAATAGAAGAAGCCGTTATAGAAGATATAAGAGAAGGGGCATAATAAAACTCCTCGGCACATCGTTTAAAAATACATAGAAAGACTGAGAAGCGATGAAATGATATGTGCAATATTATTTTACATGAACTGTATGGAAAGATAAAATAAAAATTAGTTAGATAGTCTGGTCTTAGAAAGCTAGTTATAGATAGCCAGATAGTCGGTATGTGCTCCTATTTCCGAAACCTGGTCTTCCTTCTTCATCGGTTAAGGGTCCTTCGAGCTATATAGCGCGGCCATTGCCACTTCAGGTGACTAATTCTTAAAGCTACATCAGTTACCTTCTTAGATTTAGTATTCCACTATCATGTACATACAGCCAGTATTCCATCATACATTTGTACCAGTAAAATATATGGTTCGCGAAAATACAATTGAAAGTCAATTCTGTAACAAAAGAGGAAATGAATGAAGCATTCAATACGCCGACTGCACATTTTCAACTGTATTACATTTTAGTTTTGTTACCAGTTCAAATTTAAACTTTGTTTAGTTTTTTTCTCAATAGCCAGCGGAATCTTAGGGAATACTAGGAGATTCATTTAAAACTACAAAAAACTATAAAAATTAAAAAACTATAAAATTAAAACTTGATTGTACTCTGCATTAATGAACTTTTACTTGAAGTGAATGAAATATGTATGCATTTACTTATCATTATTATTAAGTATTTAATATATAAATATTTCTTATAATGTGTCATTATTATCGTCAGTTTTAATTTTCGCCTTTCGCACATTCTCACCATTATAAAGGGTTGATAGAGGTTGATAGAGATAGGGTTGGTAGAGAATGCCACTTGGCATTAAGTCCGCCCATTGTACACAACGTAAAAATAAATTAAACGTACATTTATTTATTTATCCTTTATTGAACCACAATAAAATATTACGGTACAAAGGTCGAGCTTTATGCTAATAGCATTTTCTACCAGCTAACTACATAAGACAAAATACACGATAAGCGGTTTTTTAAGGGTGTGGATATTACATTAAAACAAAAATATGTACATATGTATTGTAGATACATACGGAGGGACATTACAGC
>DWKC01001305.1:0-10325 GCA_018249195.1 Racta chiria
TAGAAGATATGTGGAAGAAACCTATAGGGGGGGTTTGTAGTAAGGAATAGAACCCGAAACAACCATTTTCAGCCGGCCGGGAGTTAGGTATTAACCGGGCCCTAGCGGAAGATTTTTAAAAATAACAAAAACGTCTGGCCAAGCTGAAGTCTGCGATTGAATTAACTTTATTCTTTTAAACCTAACTTGTATATGCTATTCTTAATTGGTAACGTTAAACCTACACTTCTTACAACTAATAAAGTTGCAGGCTGTTATGCCAGCGTAACTCCTCCCCCCTGAAGTGAGAAGCGTGCCGAAGACAATGGCTGCTATTGCGGTATCTCCAGCGGCTGCTGCTCCATGTCTGCTGGTGACGCTGCTGCTGCGATGTTTCCAGTACCATTTGACGGCAACTCACAAAGATGATGTATAGAGTGATTGATGACCAACTTGGTCTTGATGATACCGCAGGTGAGTAATTTGGTTCTTTAATTTCTTTTGTCTTTTGTAGAATATCTTCCAGGGAATCCAGTGGAACGTCTTCTAATCTTATATTAATTGAGAAGTTATTCGGGATTCTGTAGGTTTTTGGCAATAGAAAGCATTCTTGAATGTTAATAAATCTTCGATGTGTTTTTGAATATTTTCTCCCCAATTTTCACATTGCATTTATTATCCACCGAAACGAGGGATACTCCGCCGGTACGTTGATATTGTACGTCGTTTCCACATGTCGATTTTATTACTTCTTCTTTCTCTAATATGACTATCCAGATGTTTTCTTTAATTTGTTGAATTATATTATCTTCATAGTTTACTTCAGCGTAGGAGCAGTTATGTGGTTTCTCGTGCTGGATCCAATGTTCCATAACGATACAATGTTCGGATTGCGCGAGGACCTGCCATTCCACATGACGGCTTCTGTTTCTGTGACGTGTAAGCAACGCTCTCAAGGATAGGCAAACTCGTTACTTCCCAAGATAAGGAGTGGATTTTTGGGAATAAGGACTGTATTATTTTCGTTCATATAGAACGGGGCAAGACCACGGTGACATGCTTTCTTGTATTATATTTTGACGTATAAAATTTTCAACCTGCTTTTGTATTTCTTGCTTTTGTTTTGTTGCCTGTCTATAATTACGTATAAATATTGATGTGTCGTCTATTAACCTAAGTTTATGTTTTAGTTGATGAGTAAATGTAAGAGGGATTTCTTCACAGTAAAATAAATCTCTATGATATTGTAACAAAGTTTTTTAATTTGTCGCTTTTGTTCCTCGTTCATGTGGTCTGTCCTTAATCTGTTTAAGTTTTGTTTCAATAGTTTTTTTAATTGTTTATCACTTGACAATGTATTAATATACACGGAACTATCACTTTCGTAATTATTTAGTTGACCTTCGTATAGTATTGGTTAAACATAACCTGTCTTTACTTTAATTTTGTCCTCCGTGTTATTTATGACTGTAGTATTTATAACACAATATCTCACGCTGACTATGGGATACAATTATCCAAACTCGGTATCCTGCTCCACTGATTCAATATCACCTTCTATAATTCTATAATTACGAGCTAAAGTTATCATGTTGTCTGCAATTAGGATGAATTGTATTATAAGATTTGATTTAATTTAATTGGAGTATCCGTTGAATCGGTTCTCAGCGTCGTGTTCTTCATATCTATCTGGGAACCTAATGTAACTAGTAAGTCGACGCCTAACAAACCCATAAAATCTTCATCAAAATGAAACATGAGGAACTTATATGTACGGTTACATTTAAACAACCTGGGCAGCTTAATATAAACGACCTCATGCCGTGTGGCGTTTTATTGTAATGTATTTCAGTTCTTACCTGCGTCATGAAATTAAGATTTTGGACTACATCCGGGTGTATGAATGACTGTGATGCTCCAGTGTCTAATAAAAACCTAACACCTAGTTCTCTAATATAAATATAGGGCAACCTATTATTCAGATTGTTATTGATGTATACTATATTTCTTCTAGGATATCCTGTGGGATAGGAAAATTTTCATTCACAACTTCTCGCACTCGTCATTTTCATGTGCCTCCTGATAATTTATTGTTTGCATCTGCCTTATGCCTGAAGGACCGGGCTGAGGCTGGATAGGCCTTGGTCGTGTTGCGTTTTGAAAGCCGGGTTGCCTTGGACCCATTTGTATCATATTTTGTGGTGTCTGATATGGACGCCTAAAATTATTTTGAGTTTGAGGGGCAAATCTAAAGTTTTGGCCGGGTATGTTAGACCTTGGAAGTGCTACCTGTTTCACCCTATTATCTAACTGTGGTTTCTTGGTTTTTAATATTAACTCCTCCTGTCTAGCTATGACTATGGCTGACTCCAGCTCAACCGCGCCCCTGAAACGGATGCTTAACGCCATGACCGGGTCGAGCTGTTCTAGGAATACATCCATCGCCATTTTCTCATATAATTCCCTTTTGTTTTGATCAATATTAATTAGCGCGTACGCCAATTCCCTTACTTTTTCCCCAAACTGTTCAACGCTTAGCTTATCTTTTGAGAGGTGCATTAATTCGTTTATTATTTGTACCTCGCTGCGGAATTCTCCGAACCTACTTCTAAGAATACATTTAATATCCTCCCATGTTCTGGATTGATTTTGCTGGGCGAGTGCCTCGACGGCTTTCCCAGTGAGTTTATTCCTAATCAGGCTAGCGATGGCAGCTACTGTTTTATATTAATTCTAGGACGTTTTCCACAATATTAATTTAAAATTCTAGCGTCTTTTTATTACATTGTAAATGGGCAAAAGGATTGACTGTGTTTTATAGTCAATCTGCGCGAATTTGTTGTCGGGAACGTTTGCCGTCGTCATTTTCACTTGTGTATCAATCAATAAATGAATCACACAAAAATACACGTACACAAACAAAATTGAATGTTAGATGTAATACGATAGGAATCTCGGGAACAATAGAGTATGATGCTTACCCCACGAACATTGCCGAGGGAAGGCGGTGAGACTCTAGATAATTGTAAGCACGTGGGACAACTATTCACGTTAATAAATATATAGCGCCCATTGATCAAAATAATATAATTGACAAATATTCAAACTTATCATTTTTATCATTTTACCTTTACCTATTTTAACATCTTACCACTAATGCGTTAACTAAGGCGCTAAAAGTGATGCTGCATACATTTATTGAACCGTCTCCGGCGCTAATTTTGAAAATAATGATAATTTACAACACATAACATTTAAATGGAATTTATTAACGTAATCTCTTAACGCGTTAATTGAGGCGTGTATCGACCGTTAATACTGGCAGTAACGCTTCTAAGAACATAATAAAGCTTTTGAATTTCAATAATAATAAGTCTATCAATAATAATAGTAATGTTATATCAATAACAGAAATTTAACCGACCCTAAAAAATGAGGTTATCAGTTTACGTATGTACGTAATTTTAACGGAATGCAGAAACAAAATATTCACATACTAGCTATGTCTGCGACTCTGTCACGCGGAATTTGTATACAGGGAAATATTTAAATTATCACATCTTTTTTATTTATCCCATTTTAATAAAAAGTACCCCCTAAATTTCAATCCAAGCTTAGCCCAATTCATCAGTAAAATCGTATTCATATCGGATCAGCAGTTTCTGAAATGACCGCAAATAGAGGCACAAACAAACAGACATAAATTCTAAAAATGGTTATTTCGTGTTCTACATCCTACTACAAACACCCCTCCCCCCTTCCCCTATATAAGTTTCACATATCTTCTATGTACAGACAGCGATCACTTACAGATTTATTATATGTATGATGACTACAACAAGGCTGACAAGAGCACTTTACGATATAATTACATACGATAACATTTAAGGATTAATACGAAATGCTCCAGGGCATAAACATTCCCAAATAAATAGTATTATGTACTAATATTTATGTCAATACCCGAAATACGACCCGAAAATAATGTCGAACGCCCCGCGGCCTACCGTGACATACAACATATATGGCGTATAACATATTCTTCGATTAGTTACCTTAATTATGCTCTGCCTAAAAAACATATACCAATAAATAAATAAAACGGTGAATCATTTTACAAATCAAGCTTTTAGTTAAGAGGTTTAATGGTTAAATCAAGCTTAGAGCTTAGAGCTTAGCTTATTCAAGCTTAGCTATAGATTCTAATACGAAGAATTCTGTATTGTTAACCGCTGACGAGTTCCCTTGTCTAAAACCAATCCTGCATGTAGTATCAGATCACGCTTATAATAAAAATGGATTATTCCGATACTGAAAGAGAACGCAAAATTTCAGCTCTTTAAGTACGAAATGGTTCTATTAATGTTATCAGAACAAACCAACAAACATTAAAATAAAAATAAAAAGGCAAGTTTGACACATTCATTATACTTCCCTTTAATTATACAACCCTGAGGCTCTAAAGGATTTCTGGAATTAAATAAAAATAAAATGTTTGTAATATGCGCGCACACGGCTTACAGTTGTTATCGTAAATATGCTTTTTAATGGAACTACGTCAGTGGGGCATTGTGGACACTGTCGCAAAGAAAAGGGGACTTCACAGCAAAAAACGATGAAAGGCGGGTAGACAGAAAAAATCATCCCTAACTTAAAAAGTAGGGAGACATTATAAAAATATTTTTTAAGGCTTTATGCCATTACTTTTTTGGTGTAATAAATATAATATGAAAAGAATGCAGTACTTTTACGGTGAGGAAATCAGAATAAAAAATCTGACACTTGGGTTCGCCACTAACCCCTCCGCTAATATGCTCAACTACCTCAATTATTGGAGTGGTGGACTATGCACTAGGGATCCTCAGTGTTAAATCGAGAGACCCGTGCTGAGTATTGGGCCATTAATGGGTTTAAGCCAACAACATTTAAAAAAACATTCTAATTAACTGAAATCTGGAACGAGGACACCCTATATTTTAAAAACTAATTTTAACATGTGAAAACAACCATGTCTAAAAATTACTACATGAAGTCACAGAAATGCTCCCAAACATGTCCCAACGTATACATCTATACGACATAAAATACTTTCGAAACTTCTTGTATCAGACTATCTTACCGAAACCGTTTTAACCGTATCTGCACACATTCAGCATTAAAAAAAAAAAAATTAACTGAAATCTGCAATTAGAACACCTATATTTCAAAAACCAATTTTATCAGAAGAGGTGAAAACAACGTTGTCTATAAATTAATACATCAAGTTACAGAGATGCACCCAAACATGTCCTAACATATACGTATACTTATATACCACACAAAATACCTTCGAAACTTCCTATATCCGACTATCTTACCGAAACCATTCAACTGTATCTAACATCCATACGATACTCTCTGAAATTTGAAAACTTCAACTACGCTTTTAGTCCGACCATGTTCCCAGCTCTAGTCTCAAGTAGGGTTGCCATAAGTGATAATAAAACATGGACATAAACAACCACGCAAAAACAGCTGATCTTGTTTTGAAAATATTCATTTTCGCCCTACTATTGTACTACAATAACAATACACGATATTCATCTCATATATTATTATATTTAAAGCAAGAAATATATTTAAAATGCTTATTTCCTTTTTCAATATGCCTACCTGGCATCAAGTCAGTGCCATTTCAGGACCTATACTCATTTGACAATTTTGACAATAGGAAACTAACGAAAAGTCGTTGATTGCACAATTAAATAATAATGCGCTAATTAAATATATATATTGTTTTGTAGGCTACAAATTGAGAAGGTCTCATACTCCACCACGCTGCTCCAATGCGGATTGGCAGAGGGGTTAGTGGCTATCAAGTGTCGCAAGTTTGTATGCCTCCCGGAGGCGTCCGACAGGGCCTAACTACTGCCATCTGACGATTACTACCAAGCCCGACGTGAGGAAAAACGTGTGGCTACCCTAATATTTCAAAGAGAGCGAACTTTTTACAAACCCACTCTCTATTACGCTTAGTACCTACACTATCCAGTGTCTGCACGCGCAGTAGACAATAGGCTTGCTGCACTGTCCTATATTTCATGTGTAACATGCCTTATTACAGTTTTTATAACAATTACTCATACAACAGGACTTTTTTTTTTGTATTAATTTTTTTTTTCAAATGAGTCTATTAAACATGAGTCACCAAGATACTACGTAAGTACATCAGAATTACGTACTTTTCTTACTTTAGTTACGTACCATCGAGATTTTGTATTGATTTTTGGAGAGGAGGCCTAGAGCATAGAACACGCTGCTCGAATGCGGATTGGATAGTGGCCAACGCAAATGTCGGAAATTTCGATGCAGCCCGAAGGCCTCCAACATGGCTTAACAATTGCAATCTAATGATAACAACGGGGACCGAAGGCTTAACGTGCCCTCCGAAGTACGGAAGCGCTCAGCGGTCACCCATCCTCCTACCGACCGCGCCCGCTGTTGCCTAACTTTTACATCACATACGATCGTAACAAGCCACTGGACTATGAACGCTTCATAATCATAATCGTATATGCATTATAAGCATATAAAATTAAGTAGGTACGCCATAGTTTTATTGAACCATCCAACATTGCGCAATGTTACCAGTTTTGCACTATTGCACAACCATTTGCAAAGTTTGAATACGCAGAGCTGAGACAGAAAAATCAATAAATCACTCTGAATCGCTTCCAACTCTTTCCACCCCAGTACTTACGGGGTATGGCAGAGTAGTCAAGGGTTTTAAAGAGGAGAGAGAAGAGAGAGTTTTCCCTTAAGAAAAGGTGTACAAGGTTACAGATTTTAATTTATTGCACCACTTGACAAAATACACTATTGCACAATCGTATATTGAGCCACTAGGCACTAAGATCTAACCTTGTTGGGGCTCGATTTCCGGCCATGGCAGGCATTTACGTACAGATGAATGTTTGTTCTTGGGTCATGTGGTTTTGATTAGTATTTGAGGCGACAAGGAATAAATAATAGTAGAGGTAGTGTTTGTGTAAGGTTTTATTGACTACTACATCATGAATAACATTAAACGCGAAGCGAGGGATCTCGGGTTCGATTTCCGGCCGGCGCAGACATTTACGTGACAGATGAATGTTTGTTCTCGTATTGTGAATGTTATTTTATTGTCTGTCACCCGCAACAGGGAATCCTAGTTAGAATAAACTGACCATTTCTTTTAAAATTAAAACGGGACATCCATATTATACAAATATAAATGCGAAAGTGTGACCGTCTGTTCGTTACACTTTTACTTTAATTATATAAAAGCGCTAAAAAAACGCGCCTTCGGTCGCCTGTCGTGCCTCATAATTTTTCGAGATTTCCGACGGGACCGGGAAAACGGGACAAATTTGCGTTCCGGATCTTTCTTTCGGGACAATGTTACAGGTGGCCCAGAACGGGACAATTCTGTTCATAACGGGACGTGTGGTCATCGTAATCATGAATAACATTAAATAACATAGCTTCGGTAAAGGCTGCACGCTTTTCCTTAATACCGACTTTAGAGCGTGGGCGTAGTTCTAAGAAGCATTTCTCAATGTATACAGTATAACCTTCTTTGCAACCCATAACTGTCCCAATACTGGGCTCGGGTCTCCACACAATGTGAGGGGTACAGGCCATAATCCACCACACTGGCCAAGTGCGGATTGGTAGGCTTCACACGCCTTTGAGGACCTTAGAAGAATGGGAAAGATGATGGGTGAAGGACGGGGATAAAAAGATGATAACTGGCCACCAAGCCCCCAGCCGGAAAACGAAGAATCGTTTGGCGGTTGACTCAAGCAAAAGGGTGGTAGCTAGCCAGATGGGCTTAACACAAAAATAATAATCCTTCCGTTCGTCCTACCACCAAGTAGCTGACTACTGTCGTCTTGTAATACAACCTGGTCGGCCAGCATGGGATTGGGGTTGGTATTATAGGCCGCCCAGTACGGCAAAAAACGGTATAGAAACAGATATATAAAACAATTGCGTAATTTGCACTATAAGTTAAATATTCTCGCTATCTCATTTATATCGTAGCCTTAATTTTATTTTATATATAAAAATGAATTAATGATCGTTAGTCTCGCTAAAACTCGAGAACGGCTGGACCGATTTGAACGATTCTATCTATATATTTTTGGTGTACTCAGGGCAGCTCTTTAAACCTACCCTAGGTTTAAAAGTATAAAAAAAATTATTCTCGGAGTATCTTAAATGGACTTTTAGGATATAAGCCAAACTATAATAGAATTTCCCCATAACAAAAGTTATTCAATATAATGAGCATTTTCCACAGTTACCCTTCCTTTTCTAATTTTGATTGATTTCCTGATATTTTATTGCAGAACAACGTCTGCCGGGTCAACTAGTTATCAATATAAAACATAACACACTTACGTATCTTCTTTGCAGCCCTTACCTGTCCCAGTCCTGGGCTCATGTCTCAACTCACAATGCGAGGGGCATACAAACATACGTATAAACACAACTAAATACTAATTATTATTTCAAAATTATATTTCTAACAATAAAACGTGGCATTCAACCATTTATTTATTTAAGCTTTATTGAACCGTACAATAATACAGTACAGGATACAAATGGTTAATTTAATTTGTAAACTGCTTTGTATTCAATTCTGTTTCATCCTATTTAACCTAACATAAAATAACACAAATGAGTACTAACTCCGCTGTCCGTCATTCCCTGTACCTGCCTTGGAATATAATTCGTAATTTAAAAAAATATAACATGTGTTTTTTTACCAAAAAATTAAATTATTTTATCAATATGTATTATTAGAATTAACTCAAAAACTACTTGTCACATCTGACCAGTCAATGTAAATGGGACCAAAGACAAGCACCAGCTTTCGAATAAAAAAAGAATTAGCAACATCGATACACCCAGTAAAAAGTAATGAGGCAACAAAATTAAAAAAAAAATTGCAAAAAAAAATTAAAGAAATTATTTCAAGTTTGAATAATAAGTTTTTCTATGCCATAAACAGGCAACCAGGTAGAAGTATGGCCTGATGATTAGGGATCTCAAGGTAATCACTGCGCAGTACCAATAGGAGTGTTACCAACGCGTTGCCGAAAAGTAAGCTTCTTGCTACATCTGAAAATATGGCAAAGACAAAAAAATAAGGTAAGTAGTATATCGCTGAAGCAAACGCGATCAATAAATAAATTAGACCAACGGACACCAGATACACTAACAATATACCACTTTATAAAAAGATAATAATAGTATCTTAGTCGATTAGCGTCCTGGGCCCCGATTCTGCTAAATAAGATAAAATGACAGACCATTACGATTACTGTAAGATTCAGTTGTGATACGATTATCATTGTTACAAATTGTCTATTCTGCTAAAACCTAACCATTATCTTATTACAATCTTCAATGAATGGTAATGGTGTCTCCATGGAACATTTCTCAGTGTTGCCTATAAAAATCTACCATGACGTTGAATTGGTATCTTATTAATTCTTTGATATGAAATGAACGTTTTAGTTATTTTTCGTGAATAAATTATTAGTAATAATTAGTATATTTCTTCAGAACTAATTTCAATTGAGGTCCTTTTTTTAAAATAACATTACTCTCGCGGTCCTGAAACATCCAACACCCCCTCCTCCTTCCGTCCTTTCTCCATGGTTGGGTTCGCCCCTAGACGAATGGGTTTCGAAACATAATTTAATTAAAAAGGGTTTTTAAGAAGCTAAGAAGCTATCAGTTACCCAATTAAGTTATTTATGTAAATTAATTTCTATTGTTAGCACAATATCCGCATAAAATAGATTGACGTATGCGGAACGCGATCCGGATTTGGTGACTCCTGAAGAAGACCCATCCTTACCGTTTTATTCAGCGAGAAGTGGGTCATAAATTTTAAAGAACGGAAGCAAAATATAGCGGAGTAGTTTCGTCATTAAAATCATAAATGTTGAACATTTTTACGAAAAAGCATTTTAACAGCAATTGTTATCTTTCATTCTAACTGCTTACTGTTCTGTTATTGTAGGTACTACAGCTATTTCACTCCCTTATGCTGCCCCAGTGCGGATAGGTGGAGGGGTTAGTGGCCAACCCGATGTCAGAATTTTTTATGCCAACTGAAAACTTCCAACAAGACCTAACGACTGCCATCATAAGATTACACGTTTATGTGCCCTCCGAAGCACAAAAGCGCTTATGACATGAATTAAATGAATAAGAATAATGAATTAAATGTCCAATGATAGGTGTTGTTTTCTATCAAATTTTTAGGTAAATCTATAACATAAAAGAAAAAGTGACGTTTAAAATTATTA
>DWKC01001306.1:0-10323 GCA_018249195.1 Racta chiria
ATAATTATAACCAATTCACTTCCAATTCTTGTGTTAGTATTTTAATTTATTACTTCCACTATACTAATGTAAATATTGTTTATTTTTTTAATATTAAATAATATTGCGTGTTTTAAAATACTGTCTTTGAATGCAGATGCCTTCAGAGTATAGATATACTTAAGTGGAACCGCGGTAACCCGGTCTAATCGGACCCTCTTGTAATTCAACGCCAATCAATATTGATTGTATCTAAAAACTTTTATTCTTCAAATTACACTGGTTCTAAAATTAAAGTCCGGACCATCTTTGGAAATACTTTCTAATCCGACAAATTCGTTATTCCGACATCGCCCTGCAAAACGTGTCGTATTACCGCGATTCGACTGTATACGGTTAAATCGCAATTATTCTAATATTTGTACCATTTCTTTTTCAACTATGTTTGATATTTGTAGTTACTAAAGTAGGTGCTATGCTTTTAAAAATATTGTTTATCGCTAATAAATATTTAGTTAATCATAGTGGGTGTTTTACGTGATTACCACATCCTTATCCTCTAACTTTGTTTATGCCGTATCGGGGCGGCATAGAATACTTCGCATTCTTCTTCTGTCCCCCATCCTGAAGCAGTATGTTGTTGGTGTGTCTCGACTCAGTTAGTGACGTTATTAATTCCGGTTATTTCAGCGACGTACTGCTTCCCTTCTTTGTGTCTTCTCCGCGCGTGTGCGTCTATGGCGTCTATGCGGTGACACCCCAGTCTAGTGTTGCTAATGTCTATGGGCGGCGGTGATCACATACCATCTAGTGAACCATATCTCCGTTTGCCTGCTCGTTATATAAAAAAAAAAAAAAATTTTTTTGAAATTCAGAATATCAAGAGTTAGCGTTAACTATAGTGGCTTCAAATTACACTGCCTTTTTAAGGTTTCTTTTTTGCAGATTTTCACAACAGAAAATTTAGCTGATGGAGGGGTACACAGCCCTCAGAAAAAATATCATGCTTCTTTCAGAACCATAATTATATGAAACGCCCTTTCCAGTCATGCTCTACTTGTGGCAGTACGATGAATTTAATGCCAAATGACATACTATGGATTTCTCCCTCAGACTAGATAGAAAGACGGAGATGGCGAAATTATAAGATAACCTAACAGGAAATTCAAGTGACCACCTTTTTCAGTTCCAGAGCTGTGTCAGACCGAAGGAAGAACAGCGAAGTCTTAATGACAGGGTTCCGTCTTCCCACTGTTAGTACCGAACCCTAATAAAACACTTATTTTTTGGGACACCTTTATTTCATTTCTAATATTGAACTCGAAACATTTATTGTTACTTTTACCTGGTTAACCATTAGACATCAATAATTCTGATTCATCTACACACAAAAGCCTCGTAAAATTATACCTTGCGCTTACAGTAACATTAAAATTGAACATTTAGACACCAATTATCTACTATATAGGTACGACATTGCACATTTACATTTCCCTGTCTTACTCATGTTATATTTACGACGATAATTATAAAATAAGGTCGAAAATCGTGTCAGATATTTAAAATAATAAAATAAAAATTTTAAATAATTTTAAACTAATAAAATACATTAATAATACAGATACACAATCACGAATTTTGATTTGTTGGGTTAAGAAGCGTCAAAAATATCATAGCACAATATTCATTATTCATATTAAACTTTAAAAACAAAATAAATATTTTTTTTTTTCTATAATAAAATTTTTACTATAAGAAATAATAATGACTACTGTTATAGCCACAGATTTGTACTGACTAAACATCTGTAGGACATGATGATGCTCTGTGCAACCCGTCATGAATCTTAATAATATAAATTCAGTTGTTGACACAAATCTTTTACTAACATATAGATATAAATTAGTTTTTATAAGTCCGACCACAGAATACTATGTATATTGGAATATAATGCTATTGAATACATATTACTTATGTCTACAAATCAACGCATGCATGAGCAACGCGTGCTATTAATAAATAGACAAAACATTAATTTCGTAACTACAGAATCATACTTATCGTTTAAAAAGAACTGGAGGATAATGTCTATTCTCAGAATCAGTTCAGGATATCTTAACAGAAATGAAACGTTAATAAAAATATTTCAAACAAGCTACAAGAGGAGAGCTATCTGGAATTTTAATATAAGTTTATCTCGATTTAATATTGTCACAGGAGTGTGTACGGCCGATTAAGGCCGGTTTTAGTAGTAAAATTCCTGCCAACACATGTTCCACGATTGTCGGTTTTAACAGATAAATCTACGCGACAATTTGTACTTTCTCGACAACTTTAGGTACATTATACCCGGAAACTAACCAGGGACTTGTAGCTGTTCTTGTCTCTACCCCTATGTACGCGCATACAAACGGGTTTTTATTAAAAAATAATTTTGACTAATTAGATTTAGCATAAACGCATGTCCATGGCTTGAAATAGAAAGTTTAAATTGGTAATGTCAGGGCAAAACGCGTTCTATTAAAATTTAAATTGTTTTACTGCGACCATCGACTTTTAAATAATATTATTAAGACATTATTTTAAAAAAAACACTAAAAACTGAACGACTAAAACAAACAATCCATAAAAACTGGTTCTAAAATTGAACATGAAACATTGAAACGGAGCGTCAAAGACAATAGGTTTTTTTAGAAGGATAATTTGAATTAGTCGTGAAAGTGTTCATATTAGAAAGAGTGTAGTCCCAATTTTTTTTCACTCTTAAAATATAATATATTTACAGTTTTATAGCTACTTATTTCTTATACACTATACGTTTACTCGTTGTTGGCGCTATGGTCTGGTGTCTGTTCGGGAGCGGCTTCGTTGGTTGTGTCATCTTCATCGATGTTAGCTTGCGGCGTTTCATCAGAAACTGAGTCAGTCCTTTGATTACCCGTCATTGCATTTTCTGGAACTGATAGAGGAATAACTTTTGTCCCTATTCTAACATAAGCCCTCCCAGTCTGGAGATCGAAGATTGGACATATGTTATTTCGTGGAGGAAACGGAAAGCTGGGAGTGCGACCTATGTTTCGATAATCAATTGTTCTGCCCTTTTTGGGCTCAGTTACAATCGGTTTAGTATTTTCAGTTGGTTCGGGCTCGATGGTATACTCTATTATACCTCCGACATCTGATATCTCTGTATTGAAACGATCATTTTTATATCCATCGGTTTTTATCTTTTGTGTCTTTTCTGATGCCATATCTTTGGACTCGTCATCTATGCTGATGTTTTCCTCATCCGATGTTTCATCTAAAACTTTGTTGTTCCTAAAAAAGCAATCATTGCATGGCTCGTTATCATCTTCATGTTCTGCATGTTCCTTAATGTTTATTTTATTTTTATCAGTTGCTTTTCCCTTCGAGTCCGCATCCTCAGTATCATCCGATTCTGATACTGCAATGGCATCTTTTTCCCCCTCGATTTTGTCTTTAATCTCATTTGTATCTTTAGCAAACGCAGTGCATCCTGAAGAACTTTCTCCAAGTTTCATTTCGTTAAAGAATTTATCCTTTGAATAAACAATTTCCGGGTAGGTACTCTTGATGTGTGTTCTCTTTGGAGCTTCATCTACGTTCATAGAAAGTTCAAATTGAGCAACAAGCTGCGAAAGTACAGTTTTGAGATGATCTATGGAGCTGCGTTCGGAAGCCGCCATTTGATTATCTTGGCACTGCTCACCGGGGCAGGTGAGCATATTTTGAAGGCGGGCTCTCTCGGCTAAAGTGACTTTTAAGTCTGGATCTTCCTTCATAGCCTCTATGAGAGCTAATCCTTCTTTGCTGTAAAGGAAGGCGGACGGAATGACAACATCGACATCCTCCTTCCCGTCGTTGGACATGGCGAACACGGCGGAAGTATCAGCGGTCGAGTTTATCGTATTATCGATAATAATCGCGAACTTCACCCCCGCGAGCTGCATATACCATGCTTTCTGAGTAAACGTGCATTTGCCTCGGTAGGCAATACCAAACTTTCCAGCAACTTCCCTCACGTTAAGTATATCCGAGCAAGCATCTGGGGGATTGACGAGAGCCAATGTCCCTTCGTAGACGTTGTCTCCGGATATCTCTTTACCAAAATGAGCTGGTCCAGCCGTGTATAATACATTTTTAAACATGATGCCCAGTAGCTGAACACCGTTTTCGGCATCCCCGAGGTTATTCCATTTCGTCATTTCATGCATGAAGGTCAACCCTTCAGCAGCGTCGTTTGGAGACCGGGCCTGAAATTTAGCAATATATTTAATTGAATAAGTAAAAACCCAAATGTTTTAAATAAGTACAACATTTAAATGTCACTATTTCAGTTCTCAGGAATTATTTGAATCTATGACTTTGAATTTGGTCATAGCACAAGTTAAGTTTTGCCATAAATATATTTGGGGCATAGGGAGCTATACTGCTGTATGCCCTTACCTGAAACTTACTGTGAATGCAGGATGAATCATAACTTTTAATTGCAAAGCTACTTGCCTATTTAGCTACAAAACGGTAATAACCAAGCGTGCGATATTTTTAGGTTTCTGTAAATCTCATTAAGAGTGAATCCTTGGTATATTATCTGAATCTACCGGAGTTACTACTGCTACTACAACATCGACTATGTCAACTACTACATCGATCGCTACTACTACAGTAAATAAGCTAATTATGAAATGAAAAATGTTTGTGGTTACATTGAAAACATTAAATTATTAACGGAAACGATCTCTATGCTTTCGATCACATCGATATTGTGTTGGAGTTTCAAAAACAGTTAAGAATCAAGGAAATCAACGTCTCAAACCCTGGCCAACCCAGGGCACGGGGTTTCCCCTAATATACCTTATCTTATCCCCTAGTATACTCCACCACGCTGCTATAGGTAGGATTGGTTAGGTTAGACATCTCCAGATGCAGAGTTGGTAACCTAAGTGTCTACAACTTTTAGGTAACCCGAAGGTCTCTGACATTATTTAACGACTGTTATCCGAGGATCACAATCGGGACCGACAACTTAACTGCCCTCTGAAGCGCACCTCCGAGACCGTCAGCTGCTATAGCTCGGCCGATTACTTAGAATCGACAGAAATTGTCAGACTTTGAACTCTTTCAACGCCTCACCAGTAAAATCTAAAGGCGGCACAAGCTCTGAAGCCCCTATAGATATGAATATTTTTGGTCGGTGATAGGAGGTGATGCCGTCGGTGTTAGTGTTCACAGGCGACGGCGACTACTTACCATCAAGTAGCTAGTGTACCAAAACGACGGCTATTTAAAAAACACTGATTAAACATTCATCAAATAAAGGATCATTATTTTTCCTCCCAATTCAAAACCTATGACATAAGTTAATGTTATTTTTGTACAATATCTACTTACCATGAGGTGAATCATATCTCAACCCTTTACGGCCAATGTAGGGCACACTCATCCTAATAAAGGAAGCAGTATACGATGGATGGTGGAGAGGTTAATGGCGCTATCTAACTATTGGACTTACAACTCAATATGCCCTGTGAAGGACGAAATTGCTCAGTACCACTAACGATCACTCGACAACTACTGCGTTCCAAATTTCTTAATTCGCGTGAGACAGCAGGCTACATGTTAATCTATAAAATTTTATTAATTCCCATTCGATCCTACATTTGGGATAACCAAATAGGTACTGAAGGTTTTGGCTAACACAACACATTCGGGGATGGGTGTGAGGGAGCGAATGGGAATACATCATGTCGAAGTATAAACGAAAATATAGTGTATATTCAACCGTACCTCAACCACACAGACAGACAAACAGTGGGTATGTGTGAGTGTCGTTGTGATTTCATGACGATGCGATGTAAATATGTCGTTGATGTAATTACATTAAAGTGGCGGCTGCCTTAACCGTTTAGTGATCCCGTAGAACACAGCAAATGTAAGCAAAATGTGACATTTGCCATAAACATGCGGTATGTTAGTCTAAGTTTCATATAAATCAATAATAACGGAACTTCCAAATTTTACGAAAAGGGTGTATTTACTAAAGTGGCGAGATCGCGTATTGATTACTGAATTGTATATCAAAATATAATGTAATATAATCCGTGTGAATGAAAAGCTAAGCGATATCTAACAAATTTCCGCCCAACTATGTAGCCTTTGTAATTGTAATCTTTGTGTGGTTACGATACGTGTGAATAGACACTTACAGTAGATGTTGTGTAAAGAAGTTGGACTCGTCCGTCGTCCAAGGTCATGACAGAGATGCCCATGTCGGCTAGAGCAAGGATCTGGCGCGGATCGTTCAACGGTCGAAGACGGGCTGGGGGGCGAGCAGCGGTAGACCCCACCATCTGACGCATAGGCTCTCGAACTTTCTTCGGCACCAGAGATGAAGTATTCGGACATGTCCTGAACACAAAATTCCATGAAATCTCCCAAATGGATTATACGCCATTGCTGGTGTAGAAAATAAATGGAAGTTACATTTAGTAATGAAAGTCTATTAAGAAATTTTAGCTCTGGAGTACCAGAATATAAGAGTATCTTGAATCCTGAATCCTCGGGAATATTAATACATATACCTACCTTCTAGTTTTATCCTCTTCATCTTTATCCAGGACGACGATCTTCACGGAGGAGTTGGAGCTGCTGCTATGACCGAGAGACAGAGGCAGAAAGTGTGCTTCTGTGGTCATGATGAACCTTTCGATGTTCACAGGTAGATCACTGTCCTCGCTGAACAACATAAAGAGATACTTTAGTGTTTCTGCAAGGACGAAAGAGTCCATCCGGTCTTCGTGGACCCTAGTCCTAACGTCATTGACTGCGGCGTACCCGCAGGGAACGCGGGCATATAACTGCAAGGATTTGAGGATATTCTTCCCGACACGGAGATAATGGTCATCGCCTGTAGCGCGGTGGAGGAAATAAGTTGACTCCAGAAACTCGGGCCGGAGAGGATGCTGTCCCCAGTGAACCTGTTGAGAAAGCCAATCACCTAAACCCATAAAAACTTAAAATACCCCTTATTCAAATAATAAAACGAAGCTTTTCTAATAAATAATAATAATAAGCACTACTACCACAGACTTACACAGACTACAAAAAAGAACACAAACACAGCAAAAACATACAGGTAGTAAGTCCGGTAGACAAGCGAAAAGTTACATTGCAGAACTTGAGTAATTGGTGAAGTCCCGAGTAATCCCTATCCTAAAGTTGAAAACTTATCTTTAAGGTAGGGATTTATAAAAGGTTGAACTGACGCACCTGAAAATCCGAAGTAAAAGCTTCCGGGATGAACGTGTGGCGTTGCATAACCTGATACAGCATTTCATGTGTCTCAACAGCTGGCCGAAGATCCCCCATCATGACCTGCAGTCCAGGCCAAAAAGCGAGGAGAGCATCCATAAAATTTCGAGATTGCAGATGCGGGCTGTCAACAATTGAAGAGTTAAGTTATAAAAGATTTCGTCAAAACGGAAATAGGGTATTAAGTCACTTTGCGCTACAGCGACCACTTTTTTAACGCCAAGTGGGGTGCAAATTCCTTTCTAAATAAATTAAGGCAAGCCGCACATCGAACCTACAATTGTGTGTCGCCACATTTGAAGCACTTACACTTAACGGCTCCGTATATCTGCGGGTGTGTGTGCGGGCGTAAGCACCCACGCCAAGGACACAATTGTAGCGGGTACAGTTAAAAACATACAATATTTGCTGCGTGACAAATGTGGCGCCACAACTAACGCAATATATATGTAGGACCTGTGTGCGGCCTGGCTTATTAGACTTAACATTCTTACACGTAACATACGATACTGACTGAATACCAAATCGGCTTCAAACTTACGCTCTCAGTGCGGTTAAGAATTATGTTTATTTCCAATTAATATAAGTTTGACGTGCTTCTTCTCCGGCGAGCAAAGTGTACTTCATGTTCGCATTTGAACGACATACCCTAAAACGGCGGCTACGAAAAGCAACCTTCAAGGGTCAATGTCAATTTATTTATGTACCCATGTTGCTCCTTACCTTTGGCAGATTCCACAATGGACCACCATTTGTATGTGGCGCAACATTTAAAGCACGACATATAATACTGCCCCGTTACTACATCTACGCGCAAACACGCACTTCAAAGACGGAATTGCAGCGGATGCAGTTAAGAACAATCAAAACTTTGCCCGTTTTAAATGTGTTTCAAATATAATACAAATGTCATTCCAGGGTGCTAGGTCAGGCCTACTTTTAGTCACGTTTATATTTATTATTCTTAATAAATTACAGTATTATCTTGAATAAAATTAAATTTATATTTTATATAAATTAATATACACTGATTTAAGACCACGCTTTTAATTCAAGACCACACGTAAAACGTATTAAGCTTTAATTTTGAGTTAGTTAAACGCAACATAATTACTTGAAATACGTTGAAGCCAATTTGACACCAAACACAGGGCACTAAACAGTAATAAGACTCTTAAGTATACAAGCATTTTCAGACAAATCTAAACCAATTATCCCATTTTATTGAACTAGAGTTAGTGATCGGGACGAACAAGATCCACAGTGACAATCCCGCCAAGAACTGAAAGATTCCTCACCGATGCATGTAAACCGCCAACATTAGCGGTCCGCGGCTTATGTACTTCTTAATCGCATTGTAATGTCGATTAAACCGTGTCAAGTACTTGTTATCGCCCAGAAGGATGTACGCCTTCAAACAGTACTCGTAGTAGGAGTCAATTCCTGCGCCCACGCCGGAATCTTTGCGCACCCAGTCGCCAGAATGAACGTCGATGGTCGTTCCCATCAGCTCGGATGTTCTGAATGGAAAGGACGATGGTCAAATTGACACCGGATACCCCCACACACTTACACATGATATGCGTTTGAAGCTAGCTTTACTTTAATGTATTCTGTCCAACGAAACGCGACCTTAGCAGAGTTGAATTAAGAATTACTTGTATGTGCAATGATAAGCATTTTGTTAAGCTTGTTTGAAATTGCGCACGAAACTATAAATTTATGATTGATTTAATTACTTTTTGTTTGGAATAATTAGAGAATTTATTATTTAAAGCTATGTGTGATATTTCTTGCTATTGTGACCGATTTTCAAGTGTGATTTTCTTTCAATTTGGCCATTGTCCTTTTAGTTAAAAAAATCTAATAATGACATGCTGGCAGCAGCATGAGCAGCGTAGGAAGATTTCGAAGAAACCCTTTTTAGTACTTCTTTATTAGTATGAAGTATTGCAAATGAAATAATCTTCGAAATCCACAACCATACACTTAAGCTTCAAAAGCAAAAAAAGGGACAGTGAGATGCACGGAATTTTCAAGAGTTTTATTGAAGGCAGTAAGCAAATTGCATAGCAAAAGAAATAAAGTAATATTTGTACACGACATCAATATAAATGGACGCCGAATCGACTGGTTCGTAAAAAAATTAAAGTCAATTTCGTGTCCACGGCAGTGTCTATAAGACTTCGTTTTAAGTAATGGAGCTATGCCAGTGTAGGGATTCTACGAAGTGCTGTTTGGGTTATTGAAGGAACTAAACACCTACCTATGGCGCGTCTTCCAAAGTCTGTCCATAGCGCGAGTGGCCTTCTGCTCGTAGATGGGTTTCCCGGTCAACCGTGAGAGTGCCGCGAACTCTAGTATGATTGTCCCGGCACAAGCGGTGCAGGTTTCGCGATTATCTGATATACCCGCCATCCCACGACGCAAGTTAACCTGCAAAATTATTGAAACATCGAACATGCCTAATGCAACGACCAATTTCAAGACTTCCATTTAGCAATATCATATCAATAGATTAAATTAGAATTGGTTAAATTGTAAATTAAATTGTTACGAATTTGGTATTAGCGACTTCGTGTTTTGCATTCGGCATGATTATAACATTACACACTACACTTTTACATTACACAGTCGTACGAGGTATCCCTGCACTCGGATTCCCTGTCGCAACAACACAAATAACGCCCATGTTAACAGTTCTTCCTAAACGTGGGATCTAGTTAATTATAAATAAATGAATAATATAATTATCTTTGGACACCTCACACGCGGTCATCTGACTCCAATCTAAGCGTTAGCTTCAGACACAGAACAAAATTCCTATTCATCAGAGAAAAGTTTGTCTACAGTGGGAATTGAACCCACGACCTTCTGCTTAGCAGTCAGGTTTACTAACTAATAGACCAACAGGCCAGTCAATGTTGCATTCTTCTTACTCTTTATTATTGTTGTCAAGTCTGGTTGATAAAGAGCTGGTGCCAGAAATACAGGCTTTGATCCTTCTCAGGC